>CABFWB010004315.1:16996-27116 GCA_902151455.1 Timema bartmani
GCCTTCAAGAGAGCAAGAGTCTACCGTCCCAGAGCCTTCAAGAGAGTAAGAGCTTACCGTCCAAGGGCCGTCAAGAGAGCAAGAGCTTACCATCCCAGGACCTTCAAGAGGAGAAGAGCTTACCGTTCAAGGGCCGTCAAGAGAGCAAGAGCCTACCGTCAAGAGCAAGATAGTGATAGTTCAGATTTGCCAAACACAGTTATTTTATCATGCGATTGAAGATTAACACTAAGTGTACCTGTTGCGTTGTATTAATCAGATACATTGATTAAAAATTGTGTTTGTTTACAAATTTCAGGGGATTGAAGATTGACAATAGTTGTAGGCTACCTAATGCATTGTACTAGTTATATAAATTTAAAAAATTGCATTCATTTGCAAGTTATAGGTTTTTATTTTCTTTGGAGTAATCCCTATATCACTCATGTTAAAATCATTTCACTTGCGTTTTCGTGTTACGCGATTATTTATCAGAACCAATCACACGCGTAGTGTGAGGGATAGCTGTATTACATTTTCCTGTTCTTTTTTTAATCTCAAAAATGTTATCCCCTATAAGAGCACAGGGTTATTTTTACCCCCCCAAATAAAAACGTTCCTGCGCCACTGGATACAGCCCAATTTCCTTTTATAAAAAAAAAAATTTGTTTACTGTGGTTACCATTGATAATATATAATAAAACACAGAGTGTATAAGCTGAACGGGTAGTAAGACGCGGTACTAAATAATAATAATAATAATAATAACAACAACAATAACAACAATAACAACAATAATAACAACAATAACAACAACCACCACAACAACAACCACAACAACAACAACCACAACAACCACAACAACAACCATAACCATAACAATAACAATAACCATAACAATAACAATAATAATAATAATAATAAAACACATGGGGTGCCTGTCTGTCTGCCCAGAGTTTTTAAAGATTTTTGCAGTAAAATAAAGTTATAAAATAACAAAACTTTTTTTTTGTCAAAATAAATATTGCTTCAATACAAACGTAGTTTAATTTTCTTTACATTGTGATATCAACATTTGTTGAGTGAATACCTGTTACGAGCATAGCAGCATTAGATGATAAACTTTTTAAATGAACATACAAAGTTGACATTAAATTCCAGGACAACCTTGACAGATATTCAGGAAATATTGATATCACCGTGTGAAGAGATTCGATGCTTCTTCTGGAGAAATATTTGGTTTATTTTGAAGTTTTGCTATAAAAACGGCAAAAATACATGTTCTCGGGTTCCCTTCCATCCCAAGGGAGATTCACTGCGCACTGCGATCATGTGGCTATAATCATAGATATAGTTTTGGCCTATTAAACCTGCCATCTTTATGATAAAATTCTAAATTATAAAAAAATAAATCCCGATGACCTGGAAGAGCCATGTAACACAACTGTACTGGAACTTTCTGTATTGAAAAATCTAAAAATAGATAAAAACAACAGTTAACAGGCTTCACGCGAAATCCTAGGCTAGATTTACCATATTTTTTTTAGCGCCGCTTCTTACTACCCGTTCGGGCTATACGCTTATGTATTAATGACGCTAATGGTTTTAGGGAATAGAAAGGTTATTTTATAGAAAGTGTACTTGCATTTGCGTGGAGGGAGAGTGGAAAACTATTTTGGAAAAAAACTTTAGTACACCCGACCAAGATTCGAACCTCAATCTCCCCGTCATCGGTAGTCTAGTCTATTGCTAGAGTGACGCCTTAGACCACGTTGCCACTGAAGCGGGTTAGTTTTACTATTATTATTGGTGTTATTTTTTTGGTATTGATAATATTTATCAAAATTGACAACTATAGATAACATGATCTGACGTATGAATACGTAAAAGTAAATTTAGTAACGTTACTAGCTATCAGCTCTTCTCATGAAAATTTGACTATCTGGATTCGTCTTGTTTTCTAAGGAAGCTGTTGTGTTATTTATTTTTTCATGCTGCAAGGCATACGTCTCTGTATATGCGGTGTGATATTTCAAGAGTACGCTCTCTTTTTCTTGAGATGACCCGATTCCAATGGATGATAATGGCCGTCTCTTCTTGTAGTTCCAGTTTCCTGTCGTCTGGTCATCGGTTACCGAGCGCCCTCTAGGAGCGGATGTAAGTGTATGGGGGAGGGGAGTCGAGGGGTGTAGGTAGGGGTGTCACTTGGACGCGCCGTCCGTGATATGTGGCTTACCTAATCACTTGGCTAACTATTCTTAATGTGCGGCAGAAGGGAGCGCGAGTAATTTTACAGTTTTTATAGCATTACTTTTTTTTTGCCAAAATAAATCAAATATTTCTCCAGTAGCAACATAGAAGGTTTTGACAAAATTCCAGGACACCAATGACAGATATTCAATATCTGTTGATACTAGCATGTGCAGAAAACTAAACTCTATGTTGCTACTGGAGAAATATTTGATATATTCCGGCCAAAAAATGTCAATTCTATAAAAACAGTAAAAATACTTTCGCTTCCTTCGGCCGCACCTTAACCTTCACCTGACAACAGAAAATATTATAAGAGACCCTCGACCATACACACTGTCGTTGAGATACATTGTACAGTCCTTTTTTTTTATATAGGAGGGACCTTTTATCAGACGGCTAGAAGGGTTACTAGATCTACTTTCGTGTATTCATACGTCAAATCATATTATCTGCGGCTGTCACTTTTGATAGATTTTATATAACACTAACAATACCTATATTAGTAATGAGGAACCCGCCGCATGGTCCAACGTGCTACTCTCGCTATAGACTATAGTCTGCCGATAACGTGAAGGTCGGGGTTCGAATTTCAGTCTTATTTCAATCAAAATCCTACCGCACTTATGGCCATGACCAACAAATTCAGCCGAAGGACCTAGTGGGTGGTATGCTACTTGTCATTAATCATTGTTGTTGTCTCACCTTCTCTGCACGCAAATGCGGGTGTATTTCTTATAAACAAATACCATCCTTATCTTCAGCCCTTAGATTAACTCACTCAGTAACCCTTGGCCAATTAACCCTTGTGTCAAAACGTTTGAACTAAAAAAAAATACCTTTCACCTTTGATGAGCATGCAGGTGAGTTTAGAAGTTATAATTTTCTTTAAAATAACCACAAGTTTTTTTGTAAACTTGTTTACCTTTTGGATGTAATTTATATTTTGATAAATGGTCCACATCAAGAGAAATACATCCTCTAAAAATATTATATTTATTTTTTGAATTTATTCGCATTTTAGTTACGACTGCATTCACTAGTAATTATGGCCACTTCTTATCCCTAATTTGAGCTAGATGTTAACTCAAAAATTTTAACCGCATCTACGTGCCGGAAAAGGGGAAATCCAGCTAAAGAGAAAAAAACTCAGTACACATGGTTGGGATTCGACTTCCGACCTCCTCGTCACTGCTAATACCTTTTGATTTGTAATCTGATGGCTTAAACTGCGATATCATTGGCGTGGAGAGCCCACCGGAATTCGAACCAAAGTGTCATAGAAGCGGGTGAACATTGCCTGATGTAACCCTTGAATGGCCATGGCTGAGGCAGGACAGTGACGTAACTATGAGCCGAGTGTGCAGCATATTTACGAAGCGTTTCAATAGTGAAAGGAGCTTAAAATGTCAGTGGAGAGTTTCATTTTCGCTCCTAGGTCAGTACAGGCCGTGAGGGATGGGTGACTGGTGAGTGGGAGAGAGGGGGCGGAGGGAAGGGGAGGCTGCCACCTAGAGAGGGCGTATCGGGAAATATTCAAAATACTTGTTTGTAGGCCTAGTATTATTTAGGTTTCAAGATTCTTCCACACAATAATGGTCACTAGTGTCATAAACACATGAAAAGACTGTTGAAAGAAAATACAAAAAATACCAGGAAATTAGGTCCATATTAGTTGTTTTTTTCCGTGATGGAGTCCCCCGGCAAGAGATGACAACTAATGTTTTTAATTTTTAATTCCTCTTAACGTAATTTAAAGGTTTTTTTTGTTGAGGTTTTAGGTTTAATAATTAATATTATAGGACTAATAATTAATAAGCTACCAGCCTAGGCATTGTAAACATAAACATACATTATTAATCATGCTTGGGAGGATAGGGACTGAGCCCCCAAAAACATCCCTCTTCGGTATGTCCCTCCATGAACTCTAAGGCTATTGGGAGGGCACGGGTTCTTGAAAGTGAGGGATACAAAATTAGTAAAAAGTTGACTGGTTAGGGAAACAATCAAAGATTAAAGCCTAAAAAACTCGTACTTAGTTTAATTTCTGACAAGTCCCGTCCTTTCAACGGGATTAGGCTACATTTATACTTTAATTTAATATATTTAATCGAGTTTTTGTTTTATTGGTGATTCTCTTTGTGAATTTGGGGACATTCAACACATCGGGCTTATTATTACCGTGTATAACTTCTTACGTAGGCTACTGTGAACTAGGAAACTCCAGTCGTCTTCCTTCCCTTTCTTAACCTCTCCATTCGGTAACTGAACCAAATACAGTTGTGCTATCTATAGGCAGGATTGACGTTCTTTGTAAAATACACCTTCTAATTTATTTTGTAATTGCTATGTTCAATGCGGCAAAAGCAACTTCCCATGTCGTTTCGAAACATGTTTTTCTCTTCAATGAGCTAGTTTGCTACCTAGCTCAGAAGAGGGATTGAATATACACTCTGTTTACACTAAAATTTAGCAGTCTTACCTTGATGGATTACACTATGCCTCTATATTGTAAGCTACTCCTTGCGGATAACACTATGGAGTAGACTGTTTTCTTTCCCCTGCTATTTGGTTCAACTCAGCGTCGTGAGGACAAGTGAGGCGCTACTTTAGTGAAAAAGTAGCGGCTCTGGTCTAGAAAAATGAGATTAATTTCTGGAGGGTTCGTTGTGTTGACCACATGACACCCTCTATCCTCGAAAACTGGCGCTATCTTCGCCAACAGACGGTGAACGCTTGTTTGGTATGGCTCGATTGCGGGCTGACGCCATGGAATTAAAAAAAAAAAAAATTAGTAGGAAAGGGCATAATCCCAATCTGCACCATCGAAAAAATCGCGGTAGAAAAACAGGCTGTCATCTCATTACTGTACATACATTGGTATCATTATACTACGCACTACAATATTGTACTTGTGCACTTGCTCTAACTAAATAAAACAAAGTGTTAAATGTTTATTTACCATTGTCATGACTTTTTTTATTACTTTATCTCGACCCCTCGGAGAGAGAAGTATAATGATTGTCAAAAAATCGTACTTAGATTTAGATAAATGTCGACCCCATGAAACCGAAAAGGTTGTTTTCGCGATTCTGTCCATCTGTCAGAGTTTTTGGGATTAGATATCTAACCCTAAAATTAAGGGAAGTTTAATGAAGGACAAAAATATATTTTTTTTAAATCCTAGAAATCCGCTTGAACAATTTTGATTAAAATTCCAATTCCTAGCTAATAAGCAAACATATATATTTCTTATGAAGCTCTTTGATATGGGAAATTGTTATGCTCTTTAGTGGACAGAGATGTTTATCTTTTCTCATTGTTTTTGTAACAGTGTATATTATTTCATCTATGCTATTTGGTGGAATGTTTCTGCAATGATTTATATAATTTCGTTTCACAAATCTTACGAGTGTTTAATAAATGTCTCTATACAAAGATAAAAGACAGAGAAAGTATGTGCGGTGTATCGAACCATTGATTTTACTTGCGACCCGCTATTTTTCTATAATTAATCAGATTAATCCGCGGGTCATCAACCGGTTGGACAACACTGGTCTACACCATAGTGTAATTGAGTAAGGTTAAGCTAACTACCTTTCAGGATAAACAGAGTGTACTTGCACGAAGCGATGATATGAGTTTTGGGAATGAAGGGTTCCATGTCTAGGGGAAGGCACAAATGAGGGGGGAGGAAACAGAATGGCTGCGTCTGTTGGAGGGGAAGGATGCGGTGAAGCGGACCCTTAAATTGTATCACAGGGGCAGCTGATAAAGAGGGAGACAAAATATACCACCTCTCCCCCGGAATTACAGAGCGCTCAACACCCACACCTATATCTCCTATCACATCCCCCTCCCTCGCGAGTGTCCTACCTTCCCCTAACTCATCACGTCGTGGACTCGCTTTGTTACGGGAGTTTTTTTNTATTATAATGTGAAACACTGTGTGCGTTTAAAACACAGGATCACATCAGCACAAAACTTGAAAAATTACTTAATCCACGGCAGCACACCTATACATATTTTTGTATAGTTCTACAGCTAACACGGCGCCTGGAATAAAAAATAAAATAAAAAATTATGGGGTGTATAATAAACTCATACATAGCTAGATTATTTTAAACGCAATAATATAAGAGGAAGGAAGGTAAAATTTAGAATAAATGTAGCCTAATTCGTATGTAGGGAGGGTGGAAAAACTATTTAGGAGAAAAAACCCTCATAACACCCGACCGCGATTCCAACCCAAACTCCCCAATCACCGGCAAACAAGACCAGGTGTGGTTGACGTCCATATCCGCGTACCCACCGATGGGGTCATTGTTGTAATTTTGTCGAGTGTTTCACTAATTGTATCTATATTTTAAAACTGTGGTTCATTATAATATCTTTGACTTTTGGATAGCACTATAGTATATATACAAATTAATATTAAAAAATATTATTATTAATAACACACTTTTTTTTTAATTCTAATTATTTGTTTTCTTATTTTAAAGAGGGATTTGTATATTTAAATATTTCGACTAATTTAGCACAATACCTCCATAGAAATGTAATTTAGGAATTTGTTCACATATGAATATAAGTAAGTAAAGAAGTTGCACATGTGAATGTTTACTCAGACAATATATTGAAAGGACGTGTGGACTTCTACTAACAATTCGTCTCTGCCATTAAACGTAATTTATATATTTACAGTTTATTATTTTGCAACTTAAATAACGAGCCTAGTGGGTTTTCTCTGTATCTTAGCTTTAGTGTAAAACCAGTTGTTATGAAATCATCTTCATAAACTTTTTTACTTTTTGTTAGAGCTAAAGTGAAGATGTTATATTATGTGTGGTTTAGTCGAATCTGTTAAAGAAATATCCAGCTCATTACATTGCCTGACTAAATTATATTCTAGTCACCATAACTGTATTCCTTAATCCTTGTAGCTTCGTCCCAGATTCTTCTTGCCAATTAAACGCCGTCCACGTGTTGAATTTTTCTGAACAAATGTTTTCAAACGCTCTAGATGTAGCCGAGATCCGAACACTGACCTCCTCTTCACCGGTAAGCTTTCCAAACGAGATTGACTGACGCCTTTGTCCGTATGCCCATCGTGTCCCCATAGGCTCGTGTTTGAATACACTTGGTAAACCAGACAAAGACAAATACCTTCCATATATAATTCCATACAAGTCCATTGACCCCCCCAAAAAATAAAAATAAAACACTCAATTTTCAAAGAGTAGTAGCTAATCATATGTAAGTTCTTATTAGCAAATCATAGGTTTCAATTCACATATTCAAAAAATTCGTACAACGTAGGTAAGGCTGCGAAAGCAACCTATACAACTCTTAGAACAAATCTGTCAAAAACCATCGTCACTTGCCATTGAACCAGATGGCAAGCAGGGGGTAAACCCGACTACTTGCGACCGTCCATGCAACATTTTGAAGATTGGTTTGCACTTGCACCTTAATAGATTAGGTTTGGTCTCGACGATGTGTTTTGCAGAACTCGAGACCCCGCGGCTAGAACAGGGTGCGCATCTAATACAGACAGTGAAGCTCCTCTTTTTATCGCGCGTTCAAGGTCCCTTTCTTCTTGTGACTAGGTTCTTGGCATACATACATACACCCGGATACTCGGAAATATTCAGAGTGCTTCTTTCACCCGTACTGTCGAAGCTGAGTCTAATCCTGTAGTCTTTGAATCAGGCCCAGGAGATCCGGGCTTGATTTAAACTTACACCTACACTTACAGTAATTTAGTGTCGGGTTTTCGGATCGCCTATTAGCGAGTTACAAACTTCCATAGGCAGGGTATTATCTGACAGCTAGAAAAGTTACTAGATCTACTTTCACGTATTCAAATCAAGTCGTGTGGTAGATAAACAACTATCACTTTTGACATTTTTTTGTAGCCTAAATATAAAATAATACAAATAGACTAGTTAAATGTTAACAATTTTGGCAGTAAAAACATATTTTGGTAGGAAGGGTCCTCTGAAGGGCCTTAATAGGATTCACGTAGGAAAAAAGGTCTTTCAGATTGTCATTCCTACAAAAAATGAGTGAATGGTTTGCGTTTGTTTTCAAGTAATGGGCTATAACATCTTATATATAGGCCTACTCGCACCAATGCTTGCTTTTTATTAAGACATTAATTACTGTGCATGTCACCTAACTCACCGTCGTTGACTAGGAGGTTGGGAGTCGAATTCCCGTCGGGTGCACTAATTGAAGGTATTTATGCACGTGGTATTCATCACTGTGAGTTTCCTATCCTCTATCCACGATAATGCAGGTGCACTTCCTCGAAACAATCTCATCTATACGGTTTAAATTAAGCTTTTACATCACTCTTGTGTTAAAACGTATTATTATTACTATTATTATTATTATTAATACTAATAATATTATCATTAGGTGTTCTGTCTCACGACAGGTCCATTCCTTTTGTCAGTGAAACTTGAACCGACAATGCGCCCTGTCCTCTGCCTCCTCCTTCAGCTCCCATAATTTTCTTCTTTCCTTCAAGTCATCTAGTATTTGAATCCTCCTTCCTAAGCTTCTCTTTCCCTTAACCTTTCCTTCTATGACGTCGTGCAGAAGACAGTTTCTCCTAACGTAACAATAAAAAAAAACTTTGTTTAAAAATTACACTTTAAATACTCAAATAATAAAAAAAAATACAATATTTTTTTTGTGTGCTAGTGATGTGCGGCAGCTACCAGGTTCTGGGACTGAAAATGCACACTAACGTTAATTTGGAACAAACATCAAACAGGAATCTAACCTAGTACCTTTGGCTAATCGCGCCAATGTTCTACCAATGAGTTATTCACGAATCGTCTCGTATTCAAGGTCTTATTTCACTCATGGTGGTCAACCTCGATGTTCTTGAGGTGAAGTGCTCGCCTCAAGATTCGATGTTCGTGGCTTCAAACCTAGACTGGGTAGACAAATTTTTCTTGAGTGATAAAAATCTGTAGCACAACTTCCTTCTAAGGGGAAGGAAAGCCGTTGGTCCCATGTCGATTGTGGCATGTAAAATAACCTTGGAAGGTATGCTAAAATACCTTTCCCTGCAAAATTGATAGGTCCTTTCGCTCTAGCTCATAGAAATTCTCGTGTGGTGATGTAATCAATCAGTCGGTTCATAAAGTGCACGTTAAATACCTTAAAACCTTAAAAACCTCAATACCTTAAAACACTCATAGTTTAAAGCAAAGTCTTCAACAAACGTGTGCTTCATCTGCTCATAGAGCTATTATTGAATCACCACCACCAGATAGTCGGGGTTCGGCTCTTAAATCGCCGCTCGTGCAAAATATATATAACTTTATAAAGTTGGTGATATACCCCAATTCACAATCTTTATCCATACTAAAGATAACTTCCATCTTTTATTAATTTGTAAGTTAAAACTTTAAATTGCAATATTTGTTTTAAAGAGTGCGTTATGTTATTGGTCGTGGGATGAATCATTCGATTTACAACTCTCGTAGTTATTGATTTCGTTTCAAGTATGCTGATTATTGGTGGTAATATGCATTGTCATCAGGAAGGGTAGATTGTTATCGGGCCCCCTGCAAAGTGCTATTTGACGTCATTTTAAGATAGTCCACCAAGTTGAAGGTTTTTTTTTTCCACAAGTCTCTTGTAACACACTATTGTGTATATCTCAAAGACTTATGAATAAGTTAAAGTTAAGCTTGCCAATATCATCGAGCGTGCCACTACTTGTGTGTATCTAGCTTTGTCACGCCAAGGCGAAGAGAACACAAAAGCAAATACAACCAAACTTTTTTTTTTCATCATGTCTTAGGGTTCGGCCAGACTGACAAGCGTGCGAGCGAGCGCGTAAGCGACTAGGTGGCCACACTGGCGAGCG
>CABFWB010004315.1:29959-53183 GCA_902151455.1 Timema bartmani
TTATTATTATTATTATTATTATTATTATTATTATTATTATTATTATTATTATTATACCAACAGTAGTATATAAAGTGTTATGTATTAGTTTTGCTTGTATATGTAGGCAGCTTATGCAAGGGATATTATAGTATTATTATATTGTGTACTTATTTTTCTGTGTTATTATTATTATATTATGAACAATATTATTAGAGGTTCTTGTAAATTTCAAGAAGGTTTGGCTTGAATTAATTCTATTTACTACTTTGTATAGTGATTAATATCATTAGTTTAAATATTATTGACGGACCAGTCTTTCTGACATGCCTCATTCAGTCTATCTAAAACCAGGCGCGCTAAAATAGCTCGTAACTAAACACGTCAAACTGAGCAAAGTACTTAAGCTACAGAGATGAGTCTTATATCTAAATAAAATTCAGTTCATGGTCATCATTTCGTACGCTTATACTACCCATCTATTTCAATTAGGAAAAAACTTTTCAACAGAGTGAAAATGTGTCTGCAATAAAAACTTCATTATAGTTCTTTCATTAGAAAACAATTTTTTAAAATCAAACCAATTGGAATATGGGAATTTTAATAATTTCCTCAAATCTTAAAAGGTTTTTATAACAAATTCTGAAAAAATTACAGTGATTGTTCAAGTAGTTTACGAGAAAATGTGAGTTATGTTTTGGAACTTTCGAGCGTTCTTTGCGTGTCATTCGAGCTCCATCAGGCCGGTGACGTCACGTCTTGAATGAGAGAGGACCACCTCTAGAGCCGTAGTGAGACAGCCCTTACTATATAGCCCTGATTGCATTGTTTCAAATGCGAGGGGTCAGATTAGCGACACGAACGCCGCGACAGATTTGTAAACGTCAACGTGAGCGTTTCTTGGGCGTAGCGATGACTTCTCTCATACGAAACAATGCAGTACACTAGAGAGACCTGGTCGCGGCGTTTGTGTCGCAGTGACCAAAACCTCAATCTGCCACCGGCCTTACTGACCGTCCGGGCTATTGTCATTTAATGACATTATTAGTGGAAGGACGAGAAAAAAGGGAAAAGTTATAGGAAATGTAATCGCTTTTGCGTGAAGGGAAAGTGGGATACCTTTTAGGAAACACACCTTTAGTATAACCAGTTGGGATTCGAACCCCGTTCTCCCCGTCAACGGCAAATCATTTTTTCTCCGTGTCCACCGGTGTGGGTCAGAATTAAATTAAAATACCGGGATTGCCATGAACCTAGAATGCCGGGAAAACACAGGGAATATTTTTATGTCTGGAAGAAGTTGGAAAAACACAGGGAACTTTGAAAACCCTAGTAAAAATACTAGAATATTAAGTGTCTGGATAGATGGAAAAGTGAACTGAAGAATTAAGCACGCTGATTCAAAATGTCCTAATACCCTTCAAACAAGTGTTGTGAAGTTACAGAAGTTCACCATTAATCTTAAATCATCCTATTTTAGACATGACTTTACGCTTAGTCAGTTTGATAAAATATTAAATTGTATTACTCTTTATTTTTATCAATCCAAGCAGCCTAGAGCATTGCTAATCTCTTCTGAAAAACACAGGAAATTTGTTAGTACGAAAATAGTGGTAACCCTGAAATAGTCGATGGCTTCAATTACCAAATAAAACACTAATACATATTTAAGATTGTTGAAATTAAGGGCGAATAGAGGATGAGGCGCGACTTGCCCCGCTCCTAAGATTTTTACTTTCTCTCTATCTTACAGGTAGAGAAAGTATTGCAATCGTAAAAAAAAATCCAACTCGAGATTTTGATGAATCTCGACGTTTCATGACCCCCCTCATCCGAAAAAATGGTTCTTGAATTTCTGTCTGTCTGTCTATACCTCCAACTAGAGCCTAAACTATTTTTCCGATCGGGCTAAAACTTGGTATCTAGAGTTTTCATAGGGTTTCCCCGAGGGGTTTTTGGAATTGGATATCTAACCCTATAATTAAGGGTAGTTTACTGAAGGGCAAAAAGAGAAAAAGTCGATTTTCTCAAAATCTGTTCTAACAATTTTGATTACATTTCATTTCTAAACATTAATAAATATTCCAAACAAATGGCTACTCTAAATATTTTGGCAAAATGACTTTAAGGGCTCCGGTGTGATGCGTAAATTCTCATTTTTTATCATATCTCCGAAACTATTTGAGATACTAAATAACCTATCATTGCAAAATTGTAGTACTATTAAAAATAAAAAACTTTTATATGAAATATATTTTTATAAAACCAAATATTTTTGAGATATTGACAAATATATTAATATAATTTTGTGATCTTTAGTTGTAGAGAAATACTACTTTAGTTTTAACCCAATAATTCTCCAAATGCCATAGAGTAATTAAATATAAGTAAGTCTCTCAAAAAGTTTATGTTATTTTTCCTTAAACCTCTGAGGAGAGATGTTTGTACAACAATGATCTATCTCCATTTTAGACTCAATAATCAATATTTACATTTTTTATTGGTCAAAATTTATAAATGAAGAATTTAATAGCAATGCGATGACATGAAGATGTACAACACCTAATAAAATGTGACAATTTTAACCGGAAGTCGAAATTTTAATACGAAGTGTTGACCCTTGTGGACCCAATATTGATATTTTTTATCGGTCCAAACATACAGATGAGGACATTAATTCTTTAAAAATAAAATTATAAAATTTAAAACCGGGACTCTAAAAAGGTTTTACATAAATATAGTGCAATTTATGTTTGGGTTTGCTAGTGTATACTATTTAGTTTCACATATATTGCAAGTTATGAGTAACTATCTCCATTTTTAAACAATAAAGCGAGAAAGTCCGTCCGGAGTTCCGTACCATTTATTTTATTAATATAAAAATAATTTAATATAGTTTTGTGTCGAAAACAAGCAAGATTCATTTAATATCATGGGTCCTATTCTTTTATTTCATAAATTTAGGACAAATTATTTTCTTACTACCTTATTTTACCAAAAAATTAATTACACTCCACCTGCTTAGGTGGCTGCATGGTCTAAGACGTCACTCTCGCAATAGACTAAGACTGTCGATGACAACAAGGAGATCTGGGTTCGATACTGGTCGGGTGTACTAAGGGTGGTTTTTCCTAAATGGTTTTAACTCTCCTTCCACGCAAATGTGGGTACACTTCATCTAAATTCAACCTTATTCATCCCTAACCCATTACCGTAATTAGTACATATGGGTATAACCCGAATGGGTAGTTAATCGTGGTGCTAAAAAAACAAAAAACCCACTATAGTCCAATTTTCTTAAAAAATCTACTTGATATTTTTTTTACGCGCTCATACGTTAAATCAATGCCTATAGAATAACACTAATAATAGAGTAAAATGTTATCATTGTGTATGTTTGTCTTTCCTAAAAGATTATTCCTACCAAAATCGTACTATATATTTGTAGTTTTAGTTACATATGAAGACTTTTATTTTCATTCTCTTCCCCTTCAACCCCTAAAGTAAATGCTGGATCTGCCAGTGGTTGGAACCTATCTGGGGGCTACGCTTACCTCCGTTCTTAAAGGTCTTGGAGGACAGACCTCCTCACAGACGAGCATCTAGTAGTCCTACAACATCGATCCCGTTCGTTCGCTAAAACTCGGGTTCGTTCGCTTGCTTGCTCCCGAAGTCTCTCCTCGTCTTACAAAACGACAACAACGTTGTTACCGGTGCTGTTGTGTGTTGGGTCGGTGAAAGTTGTGACTTCGACTGATTTCCTTTCGACGACGTTCTACAAAAATACTCTCGAGCCAGTTGGAGTTTTATTGTGTCCGTGAGCGAATCGTGGTTTGTGTTGTGAAGTCTGTCCTTGTGTGTTTTTACTCTATTCGCTTTCTCTCTCGCACTCAAGTGACGTTTGCTATCTGTGATAAGGAATACATGTCAATAGTGACAATTTATGATAAAAGTTGACAGTGGAGTGTTTTGTTTACAGACTAGTTGTCACCAGGCTTTAACGGAAGAGGTCCTGTGTTGAGTGCAGTGGAAGATTATTCAACACGTGGTCTTCGGATGCGGAGGGATAACGAGGAACCTAGGCGTGTAAAAATCATTTGACGAGTGTTTTCTTGTGATTAATACAAGTCTTTTAAGTTTTTTACATGCGCGAACACTATTCGTACAGGAGCGTGTGCAATGGTTATGAAGTCACAACGTTTTTGACATTTCGTATTCGCCTGGAAGGTTCACTGAAAAGCAAAGCAACATGGCGCATTTCAGGACCCTTAAATTGAGTCCTATCACTTGACGTTTAATGTTTCTATACTTAAGGTAAACTTTACATAGTATGCACAGCAACATTTTTTCAAGCGTCCAGCGACAGGTGGTTCCTCCAGTGTTAACCACCGCCGTGTGTGTCTTTTGAAAATATAAAGAGTACTGATTCAAATTTTATTCAAAGATTTAAATCGTCTCATATTCGTTAGTGTTCTTCTCGCGAGAAAGATATGCCTATTACCGTTGTCATGTCATTTAAAAGGTGTTAAAAACTTTTGTTGACGTCCGGTTCGTGTTTTAAAAACTGTTCACTAGCTCTTTTTTTTTTTTTCCGTTTTGTTTTGTTTACAATATAGCCGAGGCCAAACCCTAAAACACCTTTTACTACCCCTACCATCACCACTTTTGAATACAAGCTCGTTAAACATATTTGTGTGTTTTTATTTTATTGGTTACGTTGTAGACGAACTAACAAGCCAACTTAATTTGACAGTAGTTTTATTAAAGTAAAAGTTTGTAGAGATTTGTTCACAGCTTGAGTACTTCAGTCATACAACCCCCGCCCCCTCTTCTTTCCTTAACCTTGCCACATGTTTACAAGGATTGTATTTAAAACTTTTTCTATTTAAAAAAATTCATCTCTTTTTTTTTTTTTTGGAACGAGCTTAAAAAAATGGGCTCAAAACCTTGATGTATTGTGGTTCTTGGAGTTGTGTCTGAGGGGCTTGTTGCCCCCCCTTGTCACCTTCGTTGGTCCAGTTTGTTCTGAGGTAGATTTGATGCCTGCTCACAGTGACGGCCCCTGCTCGTGTAGCCCTCCCTCCCCACTCTCGACCCAAGCTGCTAACAGCTGGATAGGACGTTTCTTATCCAGACAATCTTTTAAATAAGAACCAGACTGCTGTAAACACGCCACTACCCCTACCCTTTTTAAAAAAAAAGTGCACACACATCTATTTTGTTAACTCAAATCAAGAGTGATTTAAATATCTTTTGTGGAATTTACAACATGTGAAGAAATAAAATGGTGATACGGGACGAATTGTTTTTTTGAAGACGTGTCGTCAAGTGATAACAAAGTGATCAAAGCCGCACTTACATGTCTATTTTCTGAGTGCTGTAAAGTAGTTATTTCTCCTCAGCCGAAAATGTTGTGGTTTTTAGTGTTTGTTTGAGTGGTGTACCCTCAAATGTGGATTATTTTCTTACACCGGCCCTCAACATGATGGGTGGATATTATGTTGGAACCAACCCGCTCCTTAAAGGGACTCTATCAAGGTAAGAACAATATTTCTTCTCGTGTGTCTCTCTAGTCATTTATAACTTATTAGTACGCTGTAGTGTGAGTGTGTTAGCTATTAGTGACTTAATCTACATTGAACTCTAAAGAAAACAAGTCGAAAAAGATTAGTGTTAAGGAAATGTGCCTCCATTCACCCCGGAGAGAATATGGGAAACCGTGCTGTTACTAAAAAAAAAACCCAGCAGGTTTCCTGGCTTAACGATCCATGCACGCTAGGCACGTACACTTGTGTCTTATGGCTGCAATCATTCAGAGCGCGCGAGTCACTACCGGAACAATCTTAAATGTGTTATCTTTTATATTTCTCATATTAAATTAAAATCTCCAATTAAATTAAAATTGTGTTTGACAAGATTATATTCGCCTTTATTTTTATCCTTAAAATAATTCTACTTTTTATCGCAGCAATAATTTGCATTTTGTATTATTTACTTTAAAAATATTATAGGTCTATCAAGCGTAATCAAAAATACATTGTATATTTTTTATATATGTTATTTCTAATCTAGGCCTAACTACCCATAAGAGCTATACGTATTAATTTTCACTGAAGGAAGGGTAGGGATGAGCCAGATACAATGTAGTTCAAATGAACCCGCATTTGAGTGAACGAGAAGTGGGAAACTACGTGCAATAAATTCTATATTGAATTCAAACCTCGACCTTCCTGTCAATGGCAAACCAGACAAAAGAGATTTACATTTAATCCGCGCGCCCACCGGTATGGGCTATGTGGTCCTTAATTACTTGATAGCTCCCCAGTAAAATATAATTTAATCAAGGATTTAGGAAAAACTTACATCATGTGTTACACTCCTAAAAATATTGCGTTGGACAGGATGAACGCAATTAAGGCGAATCAAGTTAGATTTGAAAATAGAACCGTAGCCTAGGTCTTCATTATTTTAAATAGTCCATGCTCAAACACGGCACGTACTTACAAACAAGCTCGTTGACATGCAAATGGTTTAATTAAAATGCTCCTTTGTGTAATTCCTGGTGTAGGAGAACAGTTGTGGTTTATGGAAAATTGACTTGTATTTCATGAGCAAGCCTAGTTTAGATAACCAGGTGCTTGTTTTAGCATCTTTGCTATAGTTAATTGCGTTCATTGCTTCATTTACCATCCCATAATTATAGCAGACCCGCCTCGGTCGTCGCATGCTCTAATGCGGCTACACTCTCGTATAAGACTGGATTGCCAGTGAAGATTTTGAATCCTGGTCTTTTGTACCAACTATGTTGTTTTTTACTTAGTGGTTTTACACTTTCCCTCCATGCAAATAAGGAAATCCCCTCCGAAACTTTACCTTTCTCAAAAAAAAAAAAAAACCGAGAATCTTCTGCTAGTTAATTAAATATAAAATATAATTTTATAATTCGCATATTATATAAGAGATTACAATTTTATATATAATAGCTTTATATAAAACATCAATTTTATTAAAAAATAATTAAAGTGCTCATTTTCTACTAATGGATATCCGACCATAAAATTATATATATAAAATTATATATATATATAATTTTCTCTTGTTTATTAACAAAGTATTTATTTCTTAAAGTCCAACCGTTAATTTTTTTACTAATGAAACATATTTGTAAATTTTGAGTGAGTATTTATAATACCTTTAATAGGTTTTTAGGGGTGGTCCCTAAGTCCCTTTTTCTTGATAAAAATTTCTAATAAACCGATAAAAAATACTATAAATTTTTACAAAAAAAAGTTGATGTAGTTTGCTTAGCATTTGTTAATTTACATTTCTTACAATAATTCATATAACATCTGAACGTGTACTGTTTGAGCATATTCATGTTTGAAAATGATTAATTTTGGTGCCATTTTATTTAAATTATTGCGCCCAATAAAGTACACTGAGGGGACATTTGAATATCACTTGTGCTTCAACTCAAAGAGGGTTTTCAATATCAGGTCTAGTGCTAACAAGGGAAAAGCAGTAATGGATGAACGCTGAATCAACGCTAGGCTAAACATTTTGTCTGGAATGAAGAGATACTCAAAGTTTATTTAGTACCCATTACTAGTTTACTTTAGGCTATGGCCATAAATGCCTACCATAGTTATAAGACTTTCTTAGAACAAGACAATATTGATAAAGAGAGACTTAGGAAAGAAACAAAGAGAAAAGAAGTAGAAAAGGTAGCACTAAAGCAGAGGGCTGAAGAAGCACATGATTTAGAAAAACTATCCAAAGACCTTATAAAAAATAAAAATGCTGCTGATAATTTGTTTGATGGAGCTACTAAGAGACTAGCTTCAGCAGTTAAACAGAAGAACTATTAATAATTGAGTCTTATAAAAGGGATGTTTTATGGTGTTATGGCTTTAAGGACAAATGAAAGTGAAGCCTCTCAACAAGTAGTATCAATTGCAAAAGTGAAATTGAAAAGAAATCTTCAAAAATATCAACGTACTTCAATAAACAACCTAAAGGTTAAGAAACAAAATATTTAACCAAAATCAACTGACGTTATGTTTAGATTTGAAGAACACATTAATACATATTGTACTTAATGTGCAGCATTTAATCTGCTTTAATTTTCACCTTTACTACCAATGCTATAACCGAATTATGTTGTACACAGATATTAGCTGGCTCTTTTTGATTTACACTTTGTAAAAATGTGCACTTTATTAGTAAATTTAAAACATTGCCATAAGTTTTATTGTTACTTAATGTACAATATTTAAAATCTGTTATATTTTTGGTAATTGTTACTTTCATTAAGTTAGGCCATATTAAATAATATTTTTAGTAGTCTGTAATGTTATACCAGTATTTTTTAAAGAATATTCCTATTTGTTACCAAGAAAAAGTTTATTGAAATAAAATACAAATGTAACGCATTTGTTACCAGGAGTTTATCTGAAATGTTTTATACTATAGGGCCAACTTATTTATTTCTTAATAATGATGAAAATTAACAAAAATCCAACAAATTATACTTTTTGGTGTGAAATATTATGAAAATAAGGACTTAATCATAAGTCATACACATACTTTTTTTATTTCAAACATTAAAACACAATTTGATGTGACCCTATTATGATAAAGTTTTTTTTCTTTCAAAAGGTGTCACACAAATTATATATACAACTTATTGCATTTTTATGAGATTCATTATCATAATTCAAAATTAAAAAATAACTAATATAAAAACTTGTAGAGTAAAATATCTATCATTTTATTCCATTTAATAATCTAATCAATATTGAATTCAACATGCATTTCAGATGTTTTCTTAGCTGGCAAATAATTGGTAGGGGTCTGATTTTCCCAATTATTTTCTTTAACGTGCAAAAAAATGTTGATCCCTTTAAGTCCCCTTTTTTGAAAATTTGGGTTCCTAAGTCCCTTTTTTTTTAATGAGGTTAAAGTGCTAAAAGCCCTGTGATCATGAATTAGTCCAAAATGTTAGAAAAAACCCATCATGCCTCTCACAGATAGCACAACTATACCTTGTAATATACTGGATTGCTGGCGACGGGCATTTTGGAGTTCATATCTCAGCCAGATGATCTGGGTGGATGTGTATATACCTTATTTTTACCGCGTCTTAATACCTGTTAAGGTTATACGCATATATGATAATTACTCTTAAGGGGTGAGGATGAGGAAGAAAGAATTTTAGAGGTAATCTACCCGCACTTGCGGGGAAGGTATATTGGGAAACTAATTAGGAAAAAACCACCCTCAGTAGATCTAACCGGCGTTCTAACCTTCATCTCCCTGTCAGCAGACTAGTTTAACAAGGAGTAACGCCAGAGACCGTTTGGTCACTGAAGCGGGAGAGTATATTTCCACATATGATGTATTGATCATTGGGGTTTTCACATCCTCTCACAAGGCAAATTCCTGCACATTTCATCTTAGTTATCCTCCCAAATTATACCCATTGGATTACATATTTAACTACTTTTGTTTTAAAAGTAGGCCTACTAATAATTATTTAAAAAGAAATAGACCTACACGTTCCAACATTTTTTTAAATATTCTTTAGGCCTACAGTTTAAAAAAAAATCATGGTGTCTAACTATTTGTTCAGGCTATATTCATATAATATGGTAATTTCTCTAACGGGGAAGGGATGAGGAGGGAAACATTTTAGAAGTGATCTACCCTCACTTTCGTGGATGGAGAGTGGGAAACTGTTTAGGGAAAAAAAATCATCACTAGACCAGACTGGGATTAGAACCCAAATCTTCCCGTCATCAGCAGGGTATTCTAATACTAGAGTGACGCCTTGGACCGTTTGGCCACTGAAGCGGCTCTTTACAGTATTAAATTATATGTTTTAGGTTATAATATGTCTTGTAACAAAAACATACTTTTTCTCCGCCTACCTCAAATATTAATTTAGATATATTTTAACCATTAGAAAGTCTTAGTTTCTTACAATTCTAAAAATATCTAGTTTGAGCTTACAATTTATTGTATTTGTTAAATCACGTTTAATTCACGTGTTTTTAGAGTTGTGAATAACCTAATAATTTCACTAAAAGTTAGGAAATGGCATATCTTTATTTTACTATCGTTATTGAGGTACCTTATGATCCTTTAGGCATTAAATAGAGACCTTTAAATATTAATACGATTTCTTTAACTATACGGCCACGGTGATCAACTCTTGAAGTTTTGATTTTTGTTCAGTTATAATTTTATTTTATGTATAAATATATTTCGCATTGCGTCTTAATACCTGTTCAGATTATACGTAACTTATACATTGAGGATGTGCTCAAAAATTTCACAATTATTTAAAGGGGAAGCAAAAATCTATACATAATTAACGTGATTCAGTGGATGTGTGAACGCTATTATGACAGGGTGTCTGAGGCCTCTTAAAATAATCTTTTAGCTGAAGCTTTGTAAACTTAAGTTAGGTCTTACTATGAACCCTGGTATTGGGACAGTCAAGAAAGTTGATTTAAATGATATTTCTCCTGGATAGGGCTCATACCAATTAATTAGCCAATGTTTCAAGGGTTGAAATAAATATATTTATATAAATATATATATATTTTTCATTTAAAAAAAGTTGTTTTGTTTTTTCCATTGCTAGCACAAGCAATTAAGCTGTCTGAATCAATTTTAGTCTTCGGATAAATAATTATATATGATTTGAACTTTTGTATTTAAATGTTACAGACCTTAATTATGTTTCTCGTGAAACTGTTATGAAATAAAATGTGCAAATTCTAAGAATTATTGGATTTGTGGGAAATGTTTTTTTTTGGCACCGCGTCTTACTACCCTTTTGAGTTATATGCTTATGTACTAATTACGCTAATGGTTTAAGGGATGAGTAAGACTATATTTTGAGGAAATCTACCCGTATTTGCATGGAGGGAGAGTGTAAAACTATTTTGGATAAACCACCCTCAGTACACCCGAGCGAGATTCGAACCTCGATCTCCCCGTCATCGGCAGTCTAGTCTATTGTGAGTGAGTAATGCCCTAGACTATGTGGCTACCGAAGCGGTTGGAAGTGTTTTTAAATGCAGTGTTAGTAAGATAAAAAAAATTCTATTAAAAACCTTTTTCTCTTACAGCTGGCGTCATATGGCTGTTACATCTTGTTTTTCTATTACACCTTACATACTTTACATTACGTCTCTAAACTAATGGCCCGTTGATTTGCAATGACAGGTCTTAACTGTAACCTTTAGATTATATAAATATACAATGGGAAATTAACTTAATCCATCTAAAATATATATTATAATTTTTTTTAAATATATTTATTTGAGGTCTTTAACGTGCACTTTCTGAACCGACTGATTATATCAGAACACGAGAATGTATATGAACGAAGGCGAAAAGGCCTGCCAATTTTGACCGGAAACGTATTTTTCACATCCCTCCCAGGGTTCTTTTACATTCCACAATCGACATGAGACCGGTGGCTTTACTTCCCCTCCGAAAGAAGTTGTGCTACGGATTTTTATCGCTTAGGAAAAATCCGTTCACCCCGGCTGAGTTTGAACCCACGAACATCGAGTCCTGAAGTGAGCAATTTATCCCAAGACCACTGAGTTCGACTATATTATAATGGTTATTCCAAATTAACACCCCGTCCATCTTTTTGAACAGTTTTGAAATTTAAAGTTTTTGTAAACATCTGTATAGGGCGTTTGGGCGCAATCTGGGACTATCCTACCCGAAAACACGGGGTGCTTGGACCAGGTTGGTCATAGGACTTTTTCCGCAGTTGTGAAAACACCTGTTAATCCTACCTTGTCTGTTTGTTTGCATCTTACACTCGCGTTTCTATAGCCAACGTCGAGTCAATCACCTGATAGCCACGTTAGGTTATATTAGATTAGGTTTTCGAAACTGAAAGGGAATGGCTTAATGGTTAGGCTAGTTTATGTTATGTTAGACTAAGTCTGCAAAAATGAAAGGATATTGCCTGATGGTTAGGTAGGATTAGTTTAGATCTTCAATAGTGAAATAATTAATTTGATGGTTAGTTTGAATTAGATTGTTAGGTTAGGCCTGCACAGTTAATCAAAGTGATAGTTCTGTTAATCTTTCATACGTCCTATCTTAGCTGGTCCGAAAGACCTCCTCCCATATACTTACTAATACTGCGCTAAACGTTTGTATAGAATGATACAAACGGGTTGCTTTTTGGGAAGATTGTGCCATACGTACTACTGCTCTAACTAAAATAAATAAAGAAAGAAAATCGGATTGGTAGAACTTCGGTAATCACTTTTGAAAGGAATCGCTTCATGTTGTAAATACATTAGCCTCTAGACAATCCAAGGTGGATGGGACTGAGACTACCTTGGATTACCGAAAACTCAGAATATACAGAAAATATAGGAAATTAACATAGAAGGGTAGTAGTGAGTTAAAGAACATTTAGAAAAAAGATAATTACACAATAATCAAAACAGATAAACATAATTGACGAAAGCCTAGCGACTTCACACGATACGATGACTGTACAATAGGAATAAACTCTCTAAATAAAGCAAACACATACGACCCCCCGTAGAAATACGTTAAGATGGGGATGTAGGAGACGCTAGAAAAGGTCAGTGTTTTTGAAGTTTTTATATCAAAACTTTTTTTGGTCAAAATAAATCAATATTGCTTCAATACAAACATCGAATTTAATTTTCTTCAGCAGTTCTTGAATATCTGTGAAGGGTGTCCTGGAATTTAATACAACTTTTTCTTTTCATTTAAAAAGTTTGCCATCTAATGCCACCATGCACATGGCAAATATTCAACAATTGTTGATATCACCATGTAAAGAAAATTAAACTCTGTGCTTCTACTGAAGTGATATTTTTTTTATTTGGGCCAAAAAAGTAATTTTTATAAAAACTGCAAAATTCTGGTCTTTTCTCACATTCCTTACATCCCCACCATAACGTCACTAGAGTTGCAAGTTCTATTTTTAGATACCCAAGTAGGCGGGAGAAGGGATACATTCTCGGAAATCCACAATCAACCGAGCCTTCCTCACGTATCACAATACCTAACTATATTCAAAACTTTTTTTCCCCTGTTTATCGGCTGTGATCGTCAAAAATATCTAATTCGAGATTTTGATCGATGTCGACATTTCATAACCCATCCATCCATCCATCCTTAAATTAAGGGTAGCTTACTTAAAAGTAAAGAGAGAGAAAAGAAATCGATTTTATCAAAATCTGCTCAAAATATTTCGTTTGAATTTAAAATCCATTCACTGCACACAAACTGGCAATTCTCATTTTCCCATGAAAATCACTTTGGATGAATATTCACTTTCGCTACAAAAATACAAATTAATACAGATGCTTCCTGGAATCGAACAAGGATCCATTTGACCTTAAAAGTGACAACTTTATTCTATAATACAATATTGGTTCTTTCTATCTAACTTTGTAATCATCCTATGTAAATAGTTGGACTAATAGTTTTTCTTAAGCAGTGTTCAACATGCTCATTAACATATTATTTGTTTAACAACTTTTTATACCAAGAATTATACATAATTTAATTCCCTCAGATTATCAGCCCTCTACAAGTTGCATGAATGGTGACGGAAACGCTGGTATATTGGTGGGGGAGCCCTCTCTCCCCCTCGGAAAGAATTTGTCCTCTCTTGGAATACATTTGCTTTCCTCTAGATTTGTTTCAGTCCCCACTGATATTCTCAAATACAAAGCTGGAATCTGGTCTTGAATATTTTTTTAAATACAACAAGTTTTGTCAAAATTACTATATTTATTTGAAAGATAAAGTAGGCGTGTTGGCCGAAATAGACTATAAATGTTCTCCATCTTCTTTATTTTGACCAACAGTCAATTGGCTGTCAACTGACTTTGTATTTAACATTTTTGAATTAACTTACTTTCTTTGTTTTATCTTCGATTAAATATGTATATGCTCGAAAATTTCACAATATCTTCTTCCGGATGTTTTGCCCTTTACACTTTCTGTGTCCTTAAAATAGGATAAGTTGCGAATAGCTCGGGGAGCCATGGAAACCTTTGGCACCTACATACAAAATGTAATAGTTAATTATGTGGTTGTGTGTGAGAAAATGGGATGCACTGAAGTTCCTGTTACCATTAGAAACAAACTCCAAATAGCTTTTAAAGGCATTCAACTTAAAAACGTTTTCCGGGTGAGGACAATTCCAAATTGCTTATAGATGCATCTAACTTTCGAAATATTTCCAGGTAAGTACTACCACAAAAAGCTTCGAGAGCCATCCAACTTTTTTAAAAAAAGGATCTTGTCGAGGACCACTACAAATACAAGCTTCTAGAGGCATTCGATTTTCCAAAATGTTCAAGGAGAAAGACCACTCCATATAGCTTTTAGGGACATCTAACTACCCTCCTTTAACTACTTTTTTTTTACAAGTCCCTCCCACCCTCCTATACACATACAAACAAAACGTTCCGCCGCCACTGGATCGGGCTACCTATACCACAACCTACAGCTAGCATGCAATCGGATCTAGTTGCAGACACAATTTACAAAGATGCGAGTCGTTGCGCACGTACCATTTTATTCAAGGGGGAATGAACGCTGGGAGAAACCACACAACGCTCCCAGACATAATTCTTTATACCGGGATTATGATCAACTTAACGTTCACTTTAACTCAAAGAAACCTATTGTTATCAGGATTTACCTAACGTAAAGGTGATGATGTAGAGTAAAAACTATACTAAAATACAGTCAATGCATTCTGAACGGTTTGATAACATATTTTTCACAAAAATGGAGCTCGAGTGGTCAAAACTGATTAGTCTTCAAGAACCTGTAGCCTGGTAGAAGATTATCGTAGCAACAAAAATAAATTGTAAGAAGAGGCCATCACCCTCTGGTGTTCACGAGGCGCGAATTATACCAAAGAAGGCGTCATTACACTATAAACAAACGATCAAGGTAAATATAGCGGAGTTGACGTTGCTCGCAACATGATTGGCTGACAAAAAACACGCGAGACACTTCATACAACATAGCTTGACAACTTTTTTTTTAGCACCGCGTCTTACTACCCGTTCTGGTTAACGCTATATACTAATTACTCTAATGTGTTAGGGATTAGGAAGGTTTAATTAAAAGAAAGTGTACCCAAATTTACTTGGAGGGACAGTGGAAAACTACCCCCGGTACACCCGATCGGGATCGAACCCTGACTTCCCCGTCATCGGCAGTCTAGTCTCTTGTTAGAGTGACGCTTTAGACCATGCGGCCACCGAAGTGGGTAACTTGACAACTCTTACGGAAAGTTAACATCAAATCAGTTTCATGTTAATTGAATCGTGATGACTGCCATTTATAAACAAATGTAAACACTTTACGTTCGGTCATCTATACGTTACTTTAAGTAAATTCTTTATTCCAGCTTTACTTTGAATGAATAAGGGACATTTTGAAGAAAAAGACTAACATTTAAAGTTGGTGGATTTATACATCATAAAAAATCTGACTTATTATCATCGTAACTGACGTATGGATGGTGGCACTATTTCGTTAAAGACCAATCTCACAAATATGTTTCACAAATATGCTATTGTATTAAACTGTGAATTAACTTTTTTATTATTTAACTAGGATTTCTACACGGGTCCTTATTCCTCCAAGGTACACTCCATTTACCATGCAACGTATCAGTTTTACCTGGACGGATTATGCTATAGCCCTATTAATTTCAAGCTACGCCATCGTGGAACAATTCAAGGTCAGCTTGCTACCTTTCAGAGTTAAGGGTGTTGAAGTCTCGGATTTTTTTTTACAGAAATTGAACTTTTGGCTCCAAATAACAGATTCTGGCTGTGTTATAATTTCAAATATATATATATATTTTAATTCTTTTAATATTTTTTAATTTTATCAAATTTACTTTTTAATTAAAGGAATTAAATTAGTAGGCATTTCAAATACTATTAATTTTAAATAGTGGATATTTTGTAATTGTCATAATGACTTGCTATAGATGATCTTGTAAAGATTACAATATGATCGCCTTATTACTTAATGAAATATTTAATATTTATTATTATATTTTTACAGCCCTTTGTAATGATTTATTTTCTTTTGATGTTACTGTTCAAATTTTTAAAATGTATTTCAAACATATGGTGAATCTGTTCGGAGCCGTTAGGTACTTGATTTTTGCCTCTACGAGGAAGTTTTTTTTTAAATACTTACTTTTCAAAATCATGCTGTCCACAGCGTTGAATCATTACCTCGCTTAACACACTTTTGCGGGCAATAGCTTTTTACCTTGACTATCCTATATCGAACTCTTACAAGACTTTTGTGTACTGTCTTCTTCACCCCTCCTCCGGAATACACCAAATTCCCATTATCTCAACAATCCCTTCTCCTTACCCAAAAGCAGCAACAAAATTAATAATCTCTCTGTCCGTCTGCCCAGTGACAGCTTGGAATAAGGAATGGGGAGTGGAGGGCATGTCATTATTAACAGAGAGGAGAGAGTCATTGCCTAAATTGTGGTACTGTAAAATGTGTTCTTCTTTTCGCAGGTCTTTGCTAGAAGGGTTTTCGCTTGGCCGTTTTAGTAACTAAGATACACTTGGTCGCTCTATTAAATATCCATCTCTTATGGCAAATTATTTCTTAAAACTATTAACTGTGAGAAATAGTTTTTTTTATTAACTTGCCACAGTTGAGCACATAAAGATTTCATTATAATCGTATAAACGATTTTCGAACAGCTAAACATTTACTCTGTTACAAAGAAAGCTGCCATTTTAATAATGTTAGTACTAATTTAATTTTTATTTTGTTAGATAAATAATTTTTATTTTATTTTTAATTTATAGTGGTTTTAAATAACGCTTTGATCCATATAGAAAATTCAAACTTTTTTTCTGTTTCATATTTTTCACCAAGTTAGAATGTGTTTATATATATATATATAAACACATTCTAACTTGGTGAAAAATATATATAAATATATATATATATAAAAATTGTAATGTTTGCTAATTTTTCCAATTATGTAGGACAACAACGTAGGCCCTGTTTTTTTAATTATTCTTTATATGCAATGTTATTATTTTATTTTACTTGTTTTGCCTAAGCAGAGATTCGCTGTGCCATCAATTATGTCCTTGCCCCCTCTCCCCCCACACCGCACCCCTTCCGGAGTGTTTACCTAGTGTGGTCAATAGAAAAATATGGCCATGCTTTTAACACTTATTATTTAATGTGGCTTAGTAAAATATTTGTATTGATTTGTATAGTGTTTGAACCTTCCTTTGCATTTATTATTTTAATAATTTAGGCCTCTTTATCATATTATTAAAATCACGAAACAAATACTGTTAATGACGCGAAGAAAATTAAACTCTGTTTCTACTGGAGCAATATTTTATTCATTTAAAAAAAAAGTTTTGAAAAAAAAATTTAAAAAAAAAGTTTTTCTCTCACGACCCCAACACTCCCACTTTAAGAAGCCTGGGTTCTGGTTTATTATCAATGACAGGTTTTTACATATAATTACTTTTTTCTAAATAAATTTAATTTGCTCTCCAAAAGTTCGCATTTTTTTCAGAACCATGAATATATCTAGTAATAAAGCATACGCTAGGACTGAGTGTGTAATAGTAAGCTTACTTTAATAAGTTAGCTTGTAAGTCGCGTTCTAAACTAATTTGTGGGCGAATAAAGTGCGGTTTAAATACCCCAGTAAAAAAATAAAATATCTGTTTGATTGAAAAAGTCACCGACTATATATAAAATAGACAAGTCCAACAAACCTCAATAAAATGGTTAAGTTTGTATCCAATGAACTCTTTTTATGGTTTATTATTTGTCGCCACATACATTGGCATTGTGTGTCAGGCATTATTTATTTTACCTTACGTAATCACTTCATGCTTGCTCGATACTTCCGGACGGTTGCAAGCCAGTCATTTTCCTTGATTACACTTGTTCGCTACTTTGACATAAACAAATTCATGTTTGTGTACTATTTTTCTTTGCTCCGCGTCATACTTACCGTTCGGGCTATCCGCATATTTACACTGCCCGGGTATAGAAGAAGGAGGTAGAATTTCGACCCGCTTTCACGTGGTTGTAAGACCTTCACACCATTTAGGAAAAAGAAACTAAGCACAGCCGACCGAGATTCGAACCTAGACCTCTCTTGAGCAAACTAACCAAGACGAGACTAAAGCCATTTTCCGCGTTCCCATTGGTAAGGGTGTTGTTTACTATCTCTCAAACGAGTTTTATTTATTGAAGTTTAGGATATTATTTTCAGTCACATCCTTAGATAGTGACCGAAAGGGATTCGAACCCCGATCTTCCTGTCATCGGCAGTTTAGTTTAACTCGAGAGTGGCACCTTAAACCATGCGGCCACCTAAAGCAGGTGATTGGAACCATTAAAGTATCTAAAGCCATAACGGTTTTGCTCACAAAACGGGGGCCAAAGTTTTTGTCCACAGAACAAGGCCAAGCTCATCACAAGGTTAAGCCCCCCCTCCCCCCTTTCCTTTCATAAAAAAAAATAACGTAGAAGGTTTTGAACAACTAACCATATTAAAAAAAAAATTATAACATCGAACGAAAGCCCAAGTATAGCAATTTTAATAAACAATCATTTTGGGTGCGAATGAGCTTAGTTTCGCCAGTGCGATACGCCATTGGCTCGGAAACCTGTTATTTTCCACACTAACCGGTCCCCCTCCCGATTGTGGTGGTCCAAACCAGTCGACGACTGGCGCAGGGCCTACTTATCCCACGAAGGACTTTCCTTCATGCCACGCGAAATAAAACTTGTCGAATACCGTTTGTTGGTTTGATCACGTGATCAAGTACGGGTGTGAGGGAATGTAGGGGGGAGGCGGGGGGAAGGCCATATCATTCACTGGTGCGAAAAAAAATATATTGACAGCAACAACCATCAACTAAAGTCGGATCTTCTTAGAAATAATTTTTGCCAATTAAAAAAATAATATATATTCTTGTGTATATTCTGAAGCAGTAATTTTGTTAACAAACTTTATTGTCAAATTTGTGACATCAGTAATATTTAAAATATAGGACCTGGTTAACTTTTTCAACGTTTATTGATCTAAACTTATTTTTTTTAGCACCATGTCTTACTACCCATTCAGGTTATTAGTTTATATACTAATTACGCTAAAGATTTAAGGGATTATAAAGGTTATATAGAGAAAATGTGCCCGTATTTACGTGGAGGTAGAGTGGAAAACCATTTTAGAAAAACCACCCTCAGTACATGCCCGAGATTCGAACCTTGATCTCCTCGTCATCGGCAGTCTAGTTTACTGCGAGAGTAGTGGGTTAGACCACGTGGCCACAGAAGCGGGTCTCAGTTTATTAATACTCTAAGCTTATTTCTTCGACAATCCTTCTATATATCTGTAAAACAGATTAGAACAGTGTTCTCAAACTCAAATTAGTCGAAGGGCAATATTTACAAACCCGGAGAGTGTTGCGGGCAATAGCAGATTTAAATATTTTTGCTTGGTAATTATTTTTTAGGAACCCCGTCTTAGCAACTTTCCGGAATATACAAATTTTAATCACACTAGTGGGTAAGGGATTAGGACGGTAAAACTGAGATGAAATGTGTAACAACATTTTTGGGGAGGAAGGGTTGGTAAACTATTAGTACCGTATTTAGGAAATCATCAAGTCCAGTTAGAACTATTTCAGACACGGTAGCGCTATACTTTTCTATCATCTTAAATACCTAATTGTTTTAATTTGTTTTTACATAATTAAAAAAATATTAACTTAGAGTATTTCGCCGGCACACATTACATTCGCATTCACTTTAGCCGGCTCGTATCCGGACACATTAAAGAGAAAGAATTATGTTTGTTAGCAGCTGTTGACCAATACACTTTATTAAACCTGACTTGCACCCTGCAAAAACACACACACACAAAAGCTCTATCAACAAAAAGAGGATTGCAACAAGAAATAACTTGGAAACTATTATAAACGGTATGCAAATACGACTTGTGGGCCAGATAGTGATATAAAAATGTTGCTTACAAACTGGCTGGTCAGACGGATCTTGGCCCGCGGGGGCGTGAGTTTGCGAACCATGGATTAGAGCTACTACGTCGCTTTCATTTTCTTGTCGAGCTAGACCTGCTCATCATTATCCTAGATTGAAATATGTTTTTATAAGCTCTTACTCCAAGGGAGATTACTACGGTGGGATGGACAAAAAGCACGAGCTAAGATCAGTATTTTTACACTTTTTTTTTTAACAATACCTTTTTGGCCAAAATACCGCAAATAAAATATTGATTCGATAGCTACGCTTTGATTGATTTTTTAAGTGGAGTGATCTCACCAGTTTTTTAATATCGGTCATGGTCATTGCTTAATTTAGACAGGACTTTTTCTCTTAATAAAAAAAGTTTCTCATCAAAAACTACTATGCTCATACGGATTAGGGAAAATTGCGCCAGAGAAAACTGCATCTTCCCAGAAAAAAGGAGAAAATTGCGCCCTCCTATCAATCATCACACTATTAGGCGGGAAAAGTGTGCCCCACATTCTGTTTTACACACTTACAAAACAAGTACGTCCAAGGACCTAACAAAGTGTTTAGAGATTCTAGCCTAGATTCAAAAAATGGAGTAAAAGGTCGTCAAAAATTAGTTTAAATTGGGGTAGTTAGCACAAAAAAGACTTGTTACGTTTTACACACCCACATTTTGATTGATGGGTACATAGTATCATTTGTACCCAACAAAATTCTAAGATAAAACTGCTACTTACCTCTAACTTAAAGTTTATATATTATATATAGAGGTGTGCGAAGCTCACGTTTTAAATGCAAAATGAAGTCGAAGTTGAAGATAAGGGTTTTTTTTTTTAGCTCTTTCTTAGAACTGTTTCAGCTAGGTAACGAAAAAGGCTTAGAGAGAAAAAATACCAAAGTATCTTATGTGGACATATATATGTCTGTAATCACGTTATAGAGGTAAATTGTGACTATAGTAAAAATAAAATGTATTTTAACAATGAGAAAATGCCTCCAATTACCACGAAAACGTCCATTAAACACCTTCTATAGATACCTATTGTTCATAAATGTACTGGATGAGGGTACTCACACTTCCCTTTCTTAAGGTGGGGTGGAAGGGAAGATGAGTTAAGGGTTTTTTTTTTGTTTTTTTTGCAGTTTTATACAAACTTTTTTTTTGTCAAAATAAATAAAATATTGTTCCAGTAAAGACATACGGTTAAATTTTCTTCACGTGGTGATATAAACAGTTCTTTAATGTCTGTCTGTTGTAGGTGACCTGGTGGTCTAGGGGTAAGGTGTCAGACTTCTGTGTTGGGGGTCCGGGGTTCAATCCTAGGTCCCGGCACAGATTTATCTGATTGCCAAACCCTTCCTTCACCTTTGGCAAAACGTGTTTTAATCACAACTTGTGAATGTGAGGAATGCCAGGCAGCCACCGTTGTTCGGATTCAACGTTAAACTGTAGGTCCTCCATTTCATCTCACAATCACCCTACTATTACACATTAGCGTAAGTGCGTACAACCCAAACGGGTAGTAAGACGCGGTGCTAATAGCAATAATATTAATAATAATTTAATGTATGTCATGACCATAGCGGCCATAGATGACAAACTTTTTAAATGACGAGAAAAATTTGTCATTAAATTCCAGGACAATCTTGACAGATATTCAATAACTGTTGAGGCCACCATGTGAAGAAAATTAAACTATGTTTCTACTGAAGAAATATTTGATTTGTTTTGACCAACATTGTTTTGATATAAGAGCTGCAAAAATATTTCCCATAACTCGCCTTCCTTTCCACCCCACCTTAAGAAGTTTCGTCAGCCAGTCATATAATTTGAGCCAAAGTTTATATGTTTGTACCCCAACCTTAAGACGTTCCCGCAGGTGAGTGAAGTTGGCAAGGAATTTTCCACAACTTTTTATCTCCTGTTTCAACAACAACACACACACATATATATATGTATATATACATATATATGTATATATACATATATATGTGTATATATATATACATATATATATATATATACATATATATATATGTATATATATATGTATACATATATATATATGTATACATATATATATGTATACATATATATATGTATATATATATGTATATACATATATATATGTATATATATATATATAATTATCTAAATATGTATATTATTCAGCAAAACTTCAAGCCCCCACTACCCCCGCTTTTCTCTCTTAAATGTTTCTTGATACGCTCCAGCCATAGAACATATAAAGCGATCAAGATGGCGAAACCTCATATCAAAAGAGTACCAAGATATGGATCAAAAGCGCACCTAGACCTTTTACAGAAACGCACAGGGAAAAAACAACTGCGTAACTTGGCAACATGGCAATCATGTATTGTAAACAACAAACTTACTCTTTACAATAGTTACAATAAAATAATAAACAACAGGGTTAGGTTGGTTAGGATGCAAACACAATACAACTCAAATTGAAATAGTGATGTGTCGTTCGAGAACGAACTAACAAGCGGTGTTGCCATATGGGCCTAAGAGATTACAGACAATGATGCTCTTTTGATGCATTCGCCTTACGCCCGCCCTTCTGATATACTTCTAAGCAGGTACATAAAGTCAGCCTGTGCACTTTCATTACGTAGCCCATCCCAGCATGGGGTTGTCTGTGCTTTTCACAGGAAAACAAATGTTGCCAAACCGGTAAAATGGCTTAAGTATGACCTTCGTACTAATTGTAATATCAAGTAGCGTGTCACGTCACTTATCGCAGTTCATGTTGGGATTAGACCCTACTAGTTCCCTCTGGATGGAGCTGAAGGTGGCTCGGTGGTGATGTCAGACCGTACACTGACGCCGATGACCTTCAACTGGAGATGATGAGGAATATATTTATCATTGACTCCTTCTTGATATATATATTTCAAATATAATTGGGGTAGTTAGCAGGGCTGTGGAGTCTGAGTTGGAAGTAATTTTGCGTGGAGGAAGACTATAAGATTATTTAGGAATAGACAACCTAATTGATTGGCGAACCAATACCACGTGTGTGTACAAAATAACACGCGAGATTATTTTCTAGGCACGCGGCACTGATTGCTCTCCCGAGTTTTTTTTTTTTTTTTTCCTATTTGTCTT
>CABFWB010004316.1:0-16004 GCA_902151455.1 Timema bartmani
AACATGTGCTAGTAATTATGCAAACCCTTTTAACTGAAAAATTTGAGAAAGTTTTTATAGCTGCTAAAAATCAAAAACTATAATTAGTGCATAGAGGCAATTAAAACTGACACATATTTTCATTTACTGCTTGAAGTTTGTCACCGTGGAACAGATAAGAGAATTACAGCATTAAATATTATCTCTGTTATATCCAATATTATTTTAAGTAATTATTATAAAAAAAGAAATGTTTGTTTAATTAGGTGCTCAGATTAAAAAAGTTAATATTTTCATAATAGTTTTAAATGTTAGTATTAGCTAAAAGGGCTATTTATGATGAGCCTAATTAATTGTATATTATTGCTTGCTTTCTATACCACTTGCTCAATGTTTTGGTATAATAGTGTAGACATAGAGAATTCACTACGACACCCATCAATGGGTAACTTAATTTGTATGTAACTTATCGTATGCTCAATAAAATATTGTTTGTGCTTGTTCTTTCAATTATAGTCCCCCCTCCCCCCATATTGGAAGTGGGTGTCAATGAGTGTACTCTGTCACTGTCCGAGCCAAATCTTTGCTTCGCTGCTAACTTCCTTCTGGCCTCTGCAGCAGCCATTTGCTTCTTGGAGGTTCACTTGCTTTCATCGTACGTGTTTCTTGCCCTGGGAAATTATCATCCTGTAAACGCTTCCACATTTTGTATTTTTAGCTTTCATGAACAGTTATAAAAAGACCAACGACAGTTTCATAAAACTCTTTGTATTTTTGGCACAACGGGTTTTATTGTTTATATATGTATAAAGGTTTGCCAGTGAATATTATAGTATAATAATAATATAATAGCGTATTAGTATATATAATAGTATATAATAGCGTATTAGTTGAACTAAATCGGGAATATGATTTGCTAATTACTAGGAGGGAAATTAGTATATACTTTTTAAACAAGGGACTTATTGTGTGAAAATAACCCATGTTGTTAAATATCAGCGTAATAAAAATAGTTATACTGTTTGGAAATAAACTACTAATTTTATATATAATAATAACACTAACAATAATAATAGAGTTAAGGATTTAGTAAAAACCGTAATTTAAGTTTTTATACATATATATATTATGTATGGCCATTATAATATTCACTTGCAAACCTTATTTCATGCGTCACTATTATATACATTTATTAATACAACAGATAAAAAATATGTTCAAATAGAGTTAACATTGCTTTAGTCCAGTAACTTTAAACTAAAATTGGGCGTCACTTCAGACAAATTTAAAGTGGGTGGGTTGAATATTGGTTTCCACTTTCATTTTGCCTTTCTAAATAAGTTGTCAAAAGTCCCCATCATTCGATTGTACGCACACAATTTTACCAAGCGCAAACGGTGTTGAAAATGATGTATTTTAATTATTTTTCGCTAACATCTTCATTCCTATTAACTTTATGACCATGAGATATACTAACAATGAAATAATATCGGAAATTTATACACAAAAAAGGTAGTATAGTGTTTTGTTAACTACTGATCTATTGTTTTGGTTTGTAGAATTAAGATATAGGTTTGTCGGGGTAAAGCTGTATGTAGAAGATATGTCAATGTTTTTAGAAATATTGTAACTATCTCGCATCAAGTTGTACTATCTATATTCAGATGAAACAACTAACAGTATTTTTTACTTTCCGAAGATACCCAAAGGTTTTAAATTTATATTTTAGGCCAAATGACTTTAGTGAAATTAATTTTTAGGTCAAACGCCTTTAGGTCAAATGACTTTTAGGCCAAATGACTTTTGGTTTCATTTTTAGGCCAAATGAATTTATGCCAACTGCCGCGTCCCCAAGTGAAGAACGTATATAATTGCACTAGGATGCGATTTATGGTTAGAGTCATCGTCCATCTAAAATCCCGGTTAATAAGTTGTGAGGTAGGCTTTTAAGGACGTTTCCTACCTCTGACGTTACGACAGGTCAAGTTAGGATTTCCTATGTTAGTGAATTTCATTTATATTTGCCGAGTTTTAAAGATATAAAGTTAAAACAAAAACCACAAATTCTTAAATAATTTTTAAAATAGTCCTACAGTGTCACAAAACTATTATTTCGGTCTTGAAGTAGTTTATTTTGTAAACGTATTATTTTTTATAAATCATTTACAGCTTAAGCTATTTGCCTTAGTGGTGACCTGGTGGTCTATGGGTAAGGTATCAGATTTCTGTGCTTAGGGTCTGGGGTTCAATCCTCGGTCCCGGCACAGATTTATCTGATTTCCAAACCCTTACTTCACCTCTGACAATATGTGTATTAATCACAACTTGTGAATGTGTGGAATGCCTGACCTCCACTGTGGTTCGGATTCCACGTTAAACTGTAGGTCCTCCATTTCATCTCACAATCGCCCTACCATTGCACATTAGCAGTAAATGTGGATAACCCGAATGAGTAGTAAGACGTGGTGCTAATAATAATAATAATATTTGCCTTAGTCATTAAAAAGGCCGGTAGGAGTATTCTTGCTGGGATATAGATTAAAAAGGTCCGAGGAAGCAACTATCTATATAGAGTAGGAAACAAGACAAAGATAATTTTAAAAAGCAAGTCAATGTTTTCAGGGCACAAATAGTATATTGACTGTGTAAATCCGTCAGGAGAAGAGGGGAAGTGCTAGATAAATATGCGGCCTCGCAGTATGAACTGCTCATGTATTATCTTTCTTTCCATTTCATATCTTGGTGCCTTGCATATGCCAAATAGCTTCAAAATTTTTAAGTAGGCAACGTTGTCGCTTGTTTTGCACAATACCATTGATATAACTAGTTTACAAACAATTAATATATATTCAAACGTAAAATAAGAAGAATGGCTAAATGTTTAAGATACTGCAATGAACGTCTATTTTTCAGCGAAACATCCAGATCAACGTTTCCCGATTAAATTTAGTCACGGAAACCTTTTATATTTCGTACAAAATAACTGAACCCTTTAAATATTTTCATCGAAGATAAAAAAAATAAAAAATTGGTTGCAAGCGAAAAATGTTCTTGGTTCAAGGTTAAATACCTTTAAATTGAAAGCCATATTTTTCCAGAGGGAAGGCAACTACAAGTTTTGACCTCTTTCATGACCCATAAATAAATGCAGCCGCCATGTATATGAGCCTGTTAGTGTTAGGGTAAAAAAGTTAAGATTTTACCCTTAATTAAATGATAATCATGGTATCAGATTCTTTGTATACTATTATTAGTATAAAAGATACAAAAAAAAAAAAAAAGTCAATATACATTTTAATGAGCCGAGTGTAATATTTTATTTTTTTGACAAATTCTTCTCTGGTTTAATTGTCGACAGTTGTACTCGCATGTATGGAGCCGTATAAAGTCTGTTTCGATACTTCGTTTTGGTTTCCGAGTATAAAAGGAAACTAGAATGCAGTAAAAGCAACACGACACAAATATTGTCTCGACCGCTCCATATAAATGTGCCCACAACATATTTAACTTTTAATGTGTACATTTTTTAAAAATATTTATTTACTTTAACATATTTATTGGTGTGACAATTACACGTACACACACCCACACATACTTGCAGCTGTGTGTATGCCGGATCAGGGTAGAACGCTGACATTTCTGACAGCGTGTCTTTTCGATGAGGGAGGAATAAACCGGCAGAATATGTAAATTGATTGAACTTCACTTTCTATTGATAACATGAGCCTACTTTACAATTTCCTGTGCTTCGCAATAACAACAATAATCGTGGGCTTGATTAGACGACCCGTATGAGTAAGGGAGATTGATTTGGAAACAATGACTTTATATATAAGCGAGCGTATTTTTCCTAATCTAGAGAGATTCAAGTATTCCATTGTTTCAATCATGTTACTGCGAGTGGTTTTGGTAAGTTTTCAAACGCTTTATTTATTATTATCTTTCTTCAATCAAGCTACTTGTGTGATCATATTTAATTCGTACTTGCTTCGCGTCTTACTACCCATTCGGGCAATTCGCATATTTACTCTAATGGTATGGAGACGAGAGAGGTAGAATTTAGAGGAAATGTATTCTCATTTGCGTGGAGGGAGATTGGGAAATCATTCGGGATAAAAATATACCTAGTACACTTGGATGGGATTCAATCTACACCATCAATGACAAGCCAGTATAATGTAAAATTGACCTCTTAGACCATGCGACCACCGATGCGAGTCAGAATTTATTGCATTCAATTTGGGGTTTAATGTGTATTTTTGTAGTTAAGAATATTTCACTTCACTAAATGAAGTGAATTGATCTAGTTCACTTAAAAGACATCCTCTAAATAGTTTGATAATTTTGAAAATTGTATGTCAATGTTTTATTACCTTTAACGCTATTATGGTGGTGGAACCGGGGGCTGGGGGGCGTTGCCCCTTGGAATAAATTTACCCCCCCCGGCCGGAAATATTTAAAATCCTCTGATATTATCGAATACGAAGCTGAAAGATCGCCTTAAATCAAGTAACAAATGAGTTCTAGATGCATTCAATTTTCATAAATTTGCCCGCAGAAGACCACTTAAATAGCTTCTAGAGGCATCTAACTGTCAGAAAAAAATCACGTAAGGAGCACTCTAAATAGCCTCTAGGGCCAACCAAATTTCAAGAATTTATAGCAGAGGACATCTCAAAATAGCTTCTACAAGCATGCAAATTTGAAAAATTTTCACGCAAAGACCACTCCAAATAGTTTCTTAAAGCATTTAATTTTCAAAAGTTTGTCAGTGGAAGACCACTTCAAGTATCTTCTAGAGGCATATAATTTTCGAACAATGTTCAGGGTAAATAGCTTCTAGAAGCATATCAATTTCGAAAAATCTCTGCGGGAAGACTCTTTCAAATAGCTTTTAAGAAATTTAGATTTAAAATAGGAAGCATCCCAATTTCAAACAAAATCGAGGGGAGGACTACTTCAAATAGCTTTTAAAAGAGTATAATTTCCGGAAATTTGGGGAAGGACCGCTACAAATAAGTGACAGTGAAACTGGGAAGTGAAGTGTAGGGGGCAACGTCATTGCCCCTCCTGTAATATGTTTGCTTCCTCTAGATGCATTTCCCTGCACCAATGGGCACATGGTCTAAACGTCAAACTCATATCTACTATATACATTCTGTCAGTCATGGGAAAATCGGGACTCGAATCCCGGCCGGTTATAAAATGAGTGCTTTTTACTTTTTTCCTAAATTAACTTTCATTGTCCCTCCACGTAAATGAAAGTAAAATCGATATATTGAATAAAAGTTTATAGTCTCAGGTTCTTGTAAATTCTCTCATGTTAAAGTCATTTGGAGTGCATTATTTTCACCTTTTGATAGACCATTTCTATGCTAAATATATTTTACCATTAATTTAGTTTTTTTATTATTCCATATTCAAGGATTATAAATTTCGATTTTAACGATTTTTGTGTAATAGAATCTTTAAAATTTGGTTATTTTTGATACCATAGGCCTATCTAGTTTAGAAAGCTGGAATTTTACCACGCTTAGAAGCCTACTCTCGTCAAATATATTGTAAATACACTTGAAATCAAAACAATTTTTTAACATTTGTTGGTACCAATGTATTTTTTAGATATTATTCATAGTATTCAAACGAATTGTGGGTACATCTTTCTAACTAAAAAATATCTATTTTTAAATTTCCATTAGTTTACCAAATAATCTACGCGTGTGACCCCCACATCGTCCATCCTTTATCAGAATTCTACACCAGCGTGAGATCTCTAAACTTTCTATTCGTAACATTTGAAAAATGACACCTAAACACGGGAATTGAACCCGGACCAATGCTCTACCTTTGAGCTATCCAAGGACTATCCAGAACATTGACGGGGTGCCAGGTTCAATTCCCATGTTCACTTGTCATTTATGAGAATTCACAAATATTATATCCTATGCAGCTGTATCCGTACTAAGGACTATTTCTATCTTCCAAGTTTAGAAAGTCGTGTACAAATTTATAATTGTACAAGCGTTGCTTTCTCCAGCTCTAGTACAAGATTTCTCAAAATAATTTGACAACCATAAAGAAAACATGGTTACTATATTATTTTCCGACAAGCATTTTGTAAAGGTTGTGGAATATATATTTTTTTATTTATAAAATATAATTTTTATAATTCCAAGGCGCTACATTTTATGACATGATTACTCTTCATAAAATATATTATCATTCAACTGCCTAGAATACAGTAGTTTCTTAGTATCTCATCTTATTAGCCGTCTGGGCTATACTATACTGGTATGTACTAATTACGTTAATGTTTTAGGGATTAGGGAGTGAGGAAGGTCGAGTTTAGAGGAAGTTTGCCCACATTTTCGTGGAAGGAGATTGTAAAACAATTTAGGAAAAAATACTTTCAGAAAAAGCAAAAAGAGATTTTCCTTAAAGAAATATAGGATAAGCTAATTTGTAACTGTCCATTGATATTTGTAGTTTTAATTACCAGCATTGCTGAGCAACCACTTTCACCCAAATAAATATATGAAAACAGCAGAGTCGGTAAATTGATTTTATTGTTAAATCAGAGCAGTCAATTTTTAGAGTCGGCTAGAACTTTACAAGTCAGAGGAACTTAATAATTTGTTTCTAAGATAAAATCTGAACGCCTTACCTGAAATCACCTCATGCCTCTAGTGAGACGCGTCTCACAGTTTGGAAAATCCTGCCCTAGTGTACTCTGATTTTGGTTCGAAGCCTGTTCTGGAAGGCCTTATTTAGTAACAGAATCCTACTATATAATAGTATTTTATAAAGATAAAAGACCTTCCAAAATAATTGTTGAAATAAGTCCGTTCTAGAAGGTATACAGTCCACTTCATTACATACTTTCCTTATCTTAAGCTAGTTCTATCCAGTCCACTTCATTACACCCTTTATTTATCTTGAGCTAGTTGTATCCAGTCCACCTAATTACACCCTATCCCTATCTTGAGCTAGTTCTATCTAGTCCACTTCATTACATCAGATTCCTATCTTGAGCTAGGTATATCAAGTCCACTTCATTACATCCTATCCCTCTCTTGAGCTAGTTCTATCCAGTCCACTTCATTACACCATATCTCTTTCAGGTCCATACTAATGTTTTCCTCTCATCTGCGTTTATGTCATCCCAATGGTCATTTATCTTAACAAAGTACTATTATACTGTATGATTCTCGTACGAAATAAGGCTTCCTAACAAAATTAGGGTATACACCTCCTGTCTATGCAGTAGGAGGAAATGTGACACATGTGCTATATAATTGAAGAACTGACGCCACTTCAAAGTAAAATTAGCACTTAAATAATAAAGACTTAGGCTAGGATAAAATCAGTGGTGAATTTACTGCCCGAGGGTCTCTAAGTATAGGTACACATATAATGGCTACAATACTCGAAATTCCTAGTTAAAATCTATTTATATAGATATTTAACTATTTGTTAAAATGTATTTGTATAGATATTTAACCAAACCTATGTTAAAATTTATCTACACAGTTAAAATACTATGTAAATAAGTTTTAACAATGAGTTTTGTGTAATATTCATGATTCACTTACACTCAGCTTACCTAGAAATGTAGCAGTATAACCTAGATGTATTACACTACAAACCTCTTAAAAGCTATAATATAAAAAGGAGTGTATGGGATACATCAATCTGTAGCTCAGTTTGAGGGTAGATTAGCCAGTACTAATGTACCGTTGATAAGGGGACGGCTGAACGTATTAATCGTACATCCTTTTCGTGGAGGCTCTTTCTATGACCCGATGAGGTGATGGGATGGTGATAGTGACTATAACAGGGTGGAACCAATGGAAATTTTAACCACACTTAAGGCTAATTAACCAAACCCCGTTGACCATTGGATTTATTCCCCCTTTAGAAAAAAAAGTCACTCTGGTACCAGCTGGGAAACGAACCGGTGACCTCAAACTCAGCAGCCAGGGGCTTTGACCACTAAACCACAAGGCCGGTTTTATAAGTTATACCATATTGGAATAATGCAAGGTAAGCTTGCTACCTTAAAAGGTTAATACATACCTATAGATAGTTGTAACAAATATCCTTTCCATACGGTATATTTGGCTAAGAGCGCCAATGCTATACTACCGAACAATCTGTACCCTAACTACAAGATTAAAGGGGAAAAAAGGGCGGTCCAAAGAAAACATAAATATATAAAGGGGCAAAAAAAAAAAAGGGGGCAATAGGAGCAAGTGCAAGGAGTTCTTTGTTTTGATTGTCTGTGTCCAAACATACAAAACAAACCCCGAAACTCCCACCCGTTGCGGAAAATTAAATACGAAAACTGTCTGTCTCAAGAGATCTTTTAAAGAATGAAAATTAATTCCTGAAATAGTTCATCAAAAAAAATTATATATAACACAGAATAAAATATAATACCTAGGGTATGGGTATGGTGGATTAAAATTATGAATAAGATAAAAAAAGTTTCAAGTTGATATTTATTTAACAGGGATTCAACCCTTTAAGAAAATAAATAATTAATTAGTATAATATAACAAAATTTGATGTTTATGAAATATCTAAGACATTATCTACTTATTTAAGTTTTATATATATAAATATTTAGAGAATGCCTACGAGGATTTATAATATTAAAAAAATCAATTATTTAATTACATTGCCATCATCAAAAAAAATAACCAACGAGCGAGATAAGGCGTTAGCTAACAAAAGAAAAAGCAACAATCTCAGAAATAAGTTGTGAGCTCAAAAGTAACAAGAGGCAAAATTTATAACCAAAATAGTTATTCATAACTGGATGATTATCATAATAGGGCCTATATTCTTTCCTAATATCCAGACAAAAAAAATAAAAATCTAAATCACAATTTAACAAGCGACAGTGCATTTATCCCTAAATTTTTTTACCTAAATGTTACTTAAAATAAATATAACAATTCCCCGTGATAGTAAATAGTTACAAAGGTCAATGTTGAAAAGTCAAAGATAAAGAGCAATCAATTATCTTTAGTAAATTTGATGTCTCCATTGTTAAATACAAATTTAATATCTGAATGACAGAATAATACCAAATATATGAACATTAAGATCGATTCTATTGTCGATAACAACATATCGTTAATATCCTAAGTCTTAGAGTCGATCTTGTTTTATGAGTTAGCAAAAGATCGATCATCGATATAAATGTCTCGATCGTGCAACAAATTAATTTAGAAGAGATGACTAGCGTATTTTCAACTATAACATTATAAAAAAAAAAAAATGGCCGAAAAAGAATTTTGAATAAGAACACATTTACAACAAAAGGAAATATTAACGAAGCCTAAAAGTAAATTTTGATCTTGCATTTTATAATGATAGAAGCTAGAGCTTCTTCTGCCCTCAATCCGATCAAGTCCAAGAGTCACGGCAGGATGCCATCCCACCACTATTTATACGATACAACCCAGAGAAAGGAAAGACGGGAAACAAGGTGGGAAAGAACATATGGAACACTGTGGAACAAACTCGCGCATGACACAATAGCTTCCAAACAGTCTTTTTGGGCTTCGAGATAACACCAGAACATAGTAAAAGTGAAGTGTCTTTGTTGCTTGAGCTCTTAGCAAATCAAGTTCTTTGGCACAATTTCACCATATACAGATGATCAGTCTAAGTTAGTTCTCTGGTACGCGTTGTCGTGATACACAATAGCTCGTGTTGGTGTTCTCTATCGGCACTAGATTGTGGTGCAATGGGGTAAGTAACCAGTCTGTCCACTTTATTGTAGCCCAATGCTACAAATCCAGAGTTACTAAGAACTTGTACAAGCGGCAATCTAAGTGCTGACCCCGAATCATACGTGATTGTATTTTTATGACAGCTACTAATTTATCTGACGATCTCACACGCTCATCATAGAGTCTTCTTTAAACTATGAGTGATGAATTCCTCTGGGCATAACACGAATCCGGGATAGCTCAAGGGTAGAGCATTGGCGTGCTAAGAGAAAGGCCTCTGACTCAGATTGAAATATCAAGGTGTAATTTTTCGAAGGCATTTAAATGGATTAGTTTATATAGCTGATATCGAGTAGGCTACTAGCACTAAAGTGTACAAGTGTATGTATAATATTCCAGAGATTCGAGATTCGTAAAAATATATTTAAAAAAAATCGCGAATACACTTTTTGAAGAACTTGACTTGATATAAACATTTTAAGCAATTGGTTAAAGTAATTTTATAAACTTGTTTAGTTAAGAGAGTAGCAAAAATCACAAAAAAAGGACAACATTGTATTTAAAAAAAAAGTGTTATCTTTGTTGTTTATTACGTAACATAGGCCTAAATGACAAGAAAATGGCATTTGTCAGTGGTACCAAGTCTAAAAACAACTTTTTACGAATTAAATTTAAAACATCTCCTTTATTTATAACTGTACATTTTTAAAGATCCAAGGATTCGAGTTTGGATCGAAGGAAAAATTTAAGATTAAGATTCGAAATTCGGACTAGATAATTAGTATAGACTTAGACCCATCTCTAATTAAATACAAATCATAGCTATATTAGATCCTACTTACAGGTATTTTCTTTTTTTAACTTTACTGATTATTATGAACAATTTTTCAGGTGTTCTCTAGCGTCTGTATTGGTGGACTTCACACTACCGAAAACAAGAAAGGTAATGACGTTATTTACATCAATCACACCGACATAAATCCGAAGCTTACAGAACTTTGGAAAAAAGTTTCAAGTGTATCTGCGTCGTCTAAAAGAACAATCGGCAATCAGCCAGCAATTTTGATCGACCAGAACAAGACTCCAGGTTCATCAAATCAAGAGCCAACCTATATAGTTTTCTCTCCAAAGTTTCATCTAATGAATCTCTTCGATCGAATAAAACCGTATTTTACCTCTAATGTGGTCTCAAATGAGGAAAATACGGGCTATAACCCTGGAGGGGGATGGTTTAACCATTGGTTTGGGCATTATCCTGCTCTCACTGACTATCATACCAGTCAATCTAACAATAACAACCATAGTTTCCCATTTCCGTATCGTACGGTGAAACCTACTACAAACGTAATATAGACCACTCGTGGAGTCCCACCAACCCCTTCCTGAAACTGAATTGTTTTAAATACTAGACCTAGAATGTTGCCCAACACTTCATAGGAGATGTTTAACATGGAATGTTTGATCATATTCAACGTGAAAGAAAAAGTAGATATATCTTTATCAAACATTGTTCACACAACTAATTCACAAAAGTAATTCACCCGCCTCGGTGGCGTAGTTAGTTAACGCGCTAGTTTCGTGTTGAGCTAGACTGCCAAGGATGAGAAGATTGAGGTTCGAATCTCTCTTAGGTGAACTGGGGGTGGTTTTTCCTAAATAGTTTTCCACTATACCTACACGCAAATGCGGGTTCTCTTCCTCTATACTCAACCTTCCCAACTCCTAAACCATTAGCGTAAATATTACTTAAGCGTATAACCCGAACAGGTAGTAAGAAGCGTTGCTAAGTATTATTATTATTATTATTATTATTATTATTATTATTATTATTATTATTATTATTAAAAGTAATTGATTTTCTAGGGCAAGATTTATCGATGTAATGTGCTAAGAATTATAATACCGAATATAAGATTGTAAGGCTTTTTTTTATGATACATTGTGTTAGTTTCGGACATTCATAGATTAATTGTTTTGATTGTTAAATGCTAAGGTGCAGAAATTCCTAAACTTTACTGGGAATAGCTGTTCGTCAGTATAATACATGGGGGGAGGGGGAAAATACAAGTGCCAATACAATTTGTGTTGTGACCCTCTGTTAAATTATATCAATCGATTCACAAAGATCCATTCTCTTCCCCTATACCACTTACCTCTTGTTCCTCTGGCATTTAGGTCTTAATAATCAACCAAAATAAGTGGATTTTTGGACTTTACAGAGAGGAAAGTTTCTACTTTTATTTTATGTTTACAAACATATGTGTGTATAGAGTTATTTAAACTAGTTTTGCATTCATTCTAGTAAACACCAAACTGGTGTATTATTAAAGGTTTTGTCAATATTTAACCTAAGTGCGACACCTGATCGACACAATCTCAGCTACCACCTTAAGAACAATAACATGAAAATGAAGTAAATGACCTACAATTAATAAATTTAGGATATTCTATTACCTATGTTTATTAGAATGTATAAGTCCTGTAACGCGTAGGTGATTTTTAAATATAGTGGGTAATCTTAAGAATAAGAAACATTCAGTAAATTGTAAAACCTTTAATTGTCAAATCAGAGTGTGCGGTCATTATAAAATTAAAATGAGAATAAAATTGACAATGTTTAAAATTCCCTTGATTCATAATCTATACTCAGTGGCGTATTCAGGTTTTGGCCGTTTTGCACACCCTCAGGCCCTGAGCGAGTGTGCAACCTCCCCCCAAATCTTTTCCCCCCACCCGGAACAGAGGGAGGTTCTTGAATTTAACAATCTGTAAAATTTATTATAACAAGAATAGTAAAAAATAAAAACAAGACATTTTATTCATCGGAGAGATTTCTTCCTCGTCTCACTAAGTTGTCTGTGGTGACGTAGAAAGTTTTATTTAAAAAACATCTAAATTATTTACATGCCTAAAATTTCTTTATAATTCCATTATTTATATAGCATAAATTAGCACATTGTAACTTGAGGGCTCGTGCGCGACCTGACTGTCCACGGGTCGTTCACACGTTTTTGATTCTTATTCTGATATTGAGAATTAGATCTACCATGATATTCATGACAATGATAAAACCAGATAAAAATAAAATTTTATTTATTAGTATGGCCACCAGTTAAATTAGGTTAATTTTGTGTTCCATATTATTCAGCTGGATCAAATTTGTTTTCTGGGTGAACCCTTAAATTAAGTATTTTTAAATACCTTATCTAGTAGAGTAATAAGACTAGGCCAACTTCTATAAATAAAAAACATTCGATTTGAATAACACTTTAGTCACGACGTTGTGTTATAAACGATGGTTTATTTATTATTAATTGTGCACTTTAAGCTACGCTATGCACCATTATTTACTAACTATGCGTTCAGAGTCGGCCCGGCCAGACTGACAAGTGCGCGAGAGAGCGACTGAGCGACTGCGTGGCCAAACTGACGAGCGAGCAGGTGATTATCAGATAGCTCTCAAACTGTTGACGAAGAGGCAAAGGTTCAAATTTTGGCTCAGTGATCTGAGGGTGGTTTTTGACAAGTGATTTATTGTTGTGCTTTTTACCATCCTATCCCCGCGCTTATTTGTAAAGGCCTACTTTAATTATAATATTGAAGTATTTTAACATATCAGTTATATATATATATATATATTATATATATATAATATATGGTTTAATGGTCTTACCAATTAAACTAGGCCGTTAGTAGCAAGTGTCCTAAACCTATGTCAAACACCATGTCAAATTGAGAAGTTTTCCTAGCACTCAATGAACCAACACATAATTATATTGCCCAGCGCCTGTAAACTAGACTGTTCCGGCTCGAGCGTGTGCGCTTAAAAAAGATAATCAGTTCTACCCTTCACACGTCTCTCGGGTCGCTCGCTCGTTCGTTCCAGTCTGGCTACCTCTCATTACAACCAATGTGTTCTATTTAATTTTTTAGTCACTTGCCAAGTCTAGCCGTACCCTTATGCATGAAGATAAGCCTAAGCCCAGCCTTACCAAAGGCTTCGGCTCAAGGTTCTATGATTTTGGCTGGGATTTTATTAAAATTTTGTGGTCTAATAGTTAGGTCTGGTTTAATTTATGATTATATTTGGCTTTGAATTACTAGTTTAGTAGGTAGAGCTACAAAAATAAATTCCTAACTTTTCACCTTAACTTAATATAAAAACTGCCTGGTACAAGATTTAATGATATGTTTGTTTGTACACCATACCCGTCAACGCATCTGAACTATCTGCATTATTTACACTAATTGGGGAAGAATGATGAAGGTATAATGTAGAGGTAATGTACACGTATTTTCGTGGAGGGAAGGGAACAAACTTTTTTTTTAAACTACTACAATTGGTTGGAACTCGAAGTCCAACTTCCCCATCAGTGGCAATTCACTGATTTTTCGTATCAGGCTTACTATTTCTGAAAATTTAGATGATAAAATAATGTATATATTCTGGCTAATAGTAATAATGGCTGTACTGTAGGCCAGTAAAAGAAATATTGGCCATTATTTCTTTAAAAAGAAAGACAAAATAAATAACAAATATACTGTGGTATATTATCTGAAATACTTTATTATAAATACATTTATAATAATTGTAGCATTTAAATAAATCATCTAACACTTTTTAAAATTAGATCTACAATATAAAAACTTAACTTTGTTATTATTATTATTTTTAGCACCGCGTCTTACTACCCGTTCGGGTTATACGCACTTACGCTAATGTGAAATGGTAGGGTGATTGTGAGATGAAATGGAGGACCTACAGTTTATCATGGAATCCGAACCACGGTGGAGGCCTGGCATTCCTCACATTCACAAGTTGTGATTAATACACGTCTTGTCAGAGGTGAAGGAAGGGTTTGGCAATCAGATAAATCTGTGCCGGGACCTGGGATTGAACCCCGGACCTCAGCACAGAAGTCTGACACCTTACCCCTAGACCACCAGGTCACCCTTAACTTTGTTAAAATCTGTAATAAACATTTTTTATCACTGCGCGTCTTACCACTAGTTCAGGTTATACGCATATGTACTACTTATGCTAATGAGCTTGGAATGAGTAAGATTGAATTTAGATGAAGTTTACCCGCATTCGCGTGGAGAGAGAATGGAAAATTATTTTGGAAAACCACCCTCAGTACACCCAATCGAGATTCAAACCTCGATTTCCCTGGCATCGCCATTCTAGTCCAACACAAGAGTGACGCCTTAAACAATGCGGCCACCGAAGCATATGTATATTTTATGTAAGGAGAGTTGAAATTGAAGAAACTTTTTAATTTTTCTAAAATAAGTCATAAGCTTTATATTATTTTATTACTTTCCAGGCTGATGTTGAAGAAAGAATAATTATTTCTATGTAAGGCTCTATGCCTAATTACTTTAATACTAGTTTTAGAAAGAAACAAGTTTGGTAAATTCCAAATTTATCCACCTTTACTGTCCCAAAATTGGTCCAGATTAGTTATTTTAGAAATGTTTAGCATTTTTAATTTAAAAAATACATATTGTTTATTGTTATATTTGATTTATATTCAACTTGTGTGATAAATATTTGTTTAAGGTTTTAGCGATTAATTTATTGGAGATCAAAGTTTAATAAACTTTTAAATTTATAATTTTTTGTAGATATATTTTATTGTTTTTATTGAAATTTATATAACTATTGTGTACAGTACCATCACTATAATATAAGTTTCAAATAAACCAATTTATCCCATTCATGTGAATCAGATGATATGTTTCAAAGTGAATGTGATTGTATGATGAAATAAATCATTGGGTTGTTCATTATAATAGAATTTTCCACAATAACCATAAGTTGACTGATAATCTAAAAAATAAAAAGTAAAATAAGCAAGGTTGATTTTGAACCGACTTTACTCTGTGCCTGCTTGGCTATCATTAAATATTGGTACAGTAAAAATATGATTCGTGAAGTCACTATACACTGAAAGTATTGCTGCACAAGGTAAATAATTTACTCCTTGTTAAAATATTGATAGTGTAACGTCTTGGTGATTTCCATCGCTTTGTATAGATCACTTTTAGTGCTGAGGTCTTGGATTACAGTTGCAATGGCAATGGGTGTGTCCTTTCTATGAAAGGTATCATTTTCCAACATAGCTTCTAAAATAGTTTTCAGTTGATCGGCAGCCGACATTTGGCTTGTCTTCTCCAGTAGACGAATAACTTTGTCAGAAAATCCCTATGGCAAATAATACATATTATAATATATAAATCATGCGGTCTTGTTTTGCTTGAGAAGGGGGGGGGGGGGCA
>CABFWB010004316.1:22494-61650 GCA_902151455.1 Timema bartmani
ATCACCAATTACCAGCACACATTAATAATCAACATGTCTGGGGGTAGGTGTCTAGCCTGAGCGACTGACGCCAAGGCCTGCATGTTCCAATGTCTGGGGGTAGGTGTGAGCGCCCGACGCCACGGCCTGCATGTTTCCATCAACATGTCTGGGAGGAACGTATAGTTTTTCCGAAGATGAGAAGAGTTTTTTTACAGCGGCAATTTGGACATTCATATATCGAAAATATATCTCACCCCTTCTTAGCAAAAAACGGACTATATCTCACATGAGAATGAAAACAACAGACGCCCAGGTGACGTCACGTGTTTTGACAGAATAGGCACAACAACCACGCGTCACTAATATACACCGTTTTCACTCTGAAGGACTTAGATATAGACAGTTTTCGGTATGAAGGGGTGTTACGTAAGGTCGACCACACTACTAGCCGCTTATTTGGGACAAAACTTGAAGAACAAAAACGGAACAAGTATTAAGCCTTAATTGTTTCCGTTTATTTGGGCCAACTTGCCAATTAATTGGAGCATTGAAGGTCGTGATTGAACAACAAACTGTGTGTAAATGGCACGCCCGCTCAAAACGTAAAGATCTTAGGGCCAGTTTCATAGTCATGTGTAGTACGCCTCAAGTGCGGCGCTATACTAAATTCAAGACGACTCCTACCTAAACTCGAATTAAATGGACCCGTTTCTCAAATTAAACTGGCCCATTACATCCTGGTCTAGGTAGGTGTCAACCTGTATTTACCAAAGCGCCGCACTTGAGGCGTAGTAAGTCTGACTATGAAACTGGCCCCATGGAGCAGTAGCCTAGTCAGTTATCGCCAAGTCATGCTGTAGGATAGTTGTGTTCCGTTTGTTCTATGTCGTGGTATTAATCGATTTGACGATCCCCTTCAATGACAAGATGAAAAGTGATATTATGAGGACACCAGAAGACCAAGAAAATGATGACGATGATATACCGAGGTGCGTGACTAACCAGTATATCAGGAAGTATATCGCCGAATTGAGATGCTATTTCATGCATGAAGGCAATGAAGGCTGTCCTATACCAGCATTAGATATCTTTGCTGACTTTGTTCAGTTGCAGTCCATAAATAGAACATGTCAGTCAGTGTGCACTTGATAGTTTTTCTCAGAGTAAGAACCCTTATTGTTGTGTAACCTTTGCTTGACATATTATTATTCTAACTATATCTTCATTTTACATATGTACTTTACGTTGTATATTGGTTTGTTTTAGCTTTAGTTATTTTTAAATAAATGTTTTTACCAATATGTATTAAATACAATGTGTATTATTTAAATACCAAATTCTTTTTATCTCATGCATAACTTTTCTGCTCCTTTAGTATGTGGGTTTCAGCTCATTGGTTAAAATTTTGCTTTGTAGGGCCAAAGTTATTTAGTCCCAATGTGTCCCAATTAACAGGATTCATAAATTACAAAAACATGGTGGTAGTTTTTTTAGTACCTATACTGGTTCCAGCTTGGCACATTACTTCAATAAAGTTGTCTAGAGGACTTTTAATCCAGAGCTTTAAACAAAAACAAAAAAATCAAATGACAAAAGTTATTTATACTTTCACACGCCCATTTGAATCTCTATTTGCTAGTATTGATTAATTAAGTAATTTTTAGACTAATTGATAGTTGATAGAGTTTGTAAATCAAAGTTTTGAAAATTTTCTTTCCCTTGTTTGTATATATATATCTTGTTACCCTTTCTCCCCGTCGTCCATATTGTATTACAAAATAGTTTACCACTATTGAGTAGCTTTAAGTCTAGAAACTACCTGTGTTATAACTTTTTATGTTACGTCAAGTTCTTAGTGTGATAGATTAAATATATTAATCTGAAGAAATACATACTTTATAATTTACCAAATTTAGAAGTAGAATATGTCCATAAATATCCTTAATTCGCGTTGATAGATTAGAACCACAAATATAATTCTAATTAACAATAGGGGATATATTTTCTAAATATATCTAGTTCCATCACAAATCTAATGACAAATTTTCCTTCCTCATAACGAAAAATGAACGAACAAAGGATTAATTTATCGTCAGAATTCGAGCCCTGTATTTGATCAAATATTGTGATATTCACATCTCTAAGATGAACCTATATGAGATTTTCCCAAGATCATGTCACAAGGACGTGTCGTTTTTCCCTCACTTTTAAAATTACATGGAGCTTACACTGTCATGTTTTACTGGCGCCAGACGTAACTGGCCTGCCAATATGACAGTGTAAACCTCTATATACATGCAAATTAAAGAGTTTGCGTGACACATGTTCTGATTGCACGAATATTCGAGCGCTCGAATAACTTGGTGCCAGTAGTTAATATTCTTGTCAGCTGAACGTGTGCGCTAGTGTACTTGTACGTGTAAACCTAGATTGGTGTGCAAGTCACAGCTTGCAGAGAACAGAGAACAGTTGTGTATACACAGTTTGCACGGCAGTTGGACTGGCATGGCTACTGGCACCAGCTAAACATGACCATATACACAGGCCTTTAATCATTACTATTGCCATGTTCTCACCAGACTGGACTGAGGTTATCAAAGTCTCTGTGTTGGGAAGCATTGCAGGAGGAGCACCCTCAGTCGATGGAGCGGGTTTGAGATTCCTCAGCTCAAGGATGTCATAGGTGATTACTTGCATGGCTGCTGGGATAAATGAGTCGCTAAATTGCGATTTTATCATGGAAGGCCCATGACTCATACACAGAACTACTGGTGGCACCTGCAAGGACAAAATAAATCATAAGGAAAGAAGAAATTTCCCTTGATGGCTCGAGCAAACAATGTTTTTTATTGACGTTTTGACAGGCACTTAACACATCTTATAATCTAATCCAGAATTTGATACCTACTATCCGAAATCAAGATAAGATTTCGGCAATATAGTAGTCCATCCTCTCTCGAGATGATTGCAGGTCTTTACAATTATTGTTTTGTCTCACCTTGTTTCTTAGATTAAATAATTCAAGTCTTTTTATTAACTTGTAAGGATATTGAGATTCTAATAGACCATTTTAATGCTTCTAGCCTATTGATTATAATAAACTCAAAGCATTTGAATCCAGTTTGGTAAAGCTCTACTTTGAATGTCACGAGAAGATGAATACACAAATGCCACAATACCAGTAAATTTACTTGAGTGATTGATGCTGGGTATTCTTCAGAACATGTATTTTATTATATTTATTTACACAATTCAAATGAGAAAGCGGAAGTAAATTATAAAAATTGTACTGAAGTGTCAAATAAAAAAATATGATATATAATTATTAATTTTTTAACTTAATCTTAATATAATTGTGATAATATACTTCTGATTTCTCACTTCTTACTTTGATGGGATGATAATCAGTAATCACTGTTGACCAGCGCCTTAAATTCTTGATATAATAATTTTTTCCCACGGTTATAAAGTATTTTCTTTAAGAAAGCTTTTAGTGTATTGTAATAAATAGCACGTTTATTTTATATTTTTGTAGGCTTGGCAGACAACTGCAATAGTACCATCTGGTTCATTGAGGAAAGCAACGGGAAACTACCTCACTCCTCATTTCCCTAGTACGCCTCTTCAGTGCTGCCTAGGCCTTACAGCTGACGGTGGAACGGTTGTAGATCCAACCTACCTTCGTCCTTAGTACTATTTATACATCATACATTTGATTTATAGGCTGTTCACTTCTACTTACAAATTAATGTCTCTCCAGACGAATACATCTACTTTAAAGGTTGGCCCGCATCATGGACTAGAAGGACATTTACCAAATTGGAGGCCAGACAATTATAGCTCCAGTGCCAGCATCATGTGGGTATCGTGTTTAATTTTACTTAAAACACATGTGATGGTGTTGTGTAAGCTTATTAAGTGATTTATATTACACTTTAGCTGCAGTTTGTTTACTTTTAGTGACTTATAATATCCAATATATTGAAACGGGATGGAATGGCGATTTATAAAAAAAAGCACCAAAATCCAGAATTCCCCTTTGTTAAGTAAGACACTTTAAATAAACCTGGCCAAGGATCAAAACCCAGAAACATTAATCTAACCACACTTTTTGAACCGACTGATTGTATTAGCACACAATTTCTATGAGCGAGAGCGAAAGGGTCTAACAATCCAGCCAGGAAAGAAATTTTCACATACCTTCTAAGGTTCTTTTACATGACACAATTGACATGGGACCGACGGCTTTACTTCTCCTCCAAAGGAAGTTGTGCTAAAGATTTTTATCACTCAAGAAAAATTCGTCGACTCTGGCTGGGTTTGAACCAAAGAACATCGAGTCCTTAGGTGAGCACTTTACCCCAAGAACACCGAGGTCAACAACAAGTATTAAGACTTGTTGCACCCAACAGAAGGACAAGGTTGTAAAACCTAAGCTTATCAGCCAATTTTTTGGGGGAATGGGGGAGTGTTGTCACCAAATAGATATTTTACATAGTCATTAGGCCTATCTAGCGTGGCTTGTATTTTTCCAACAGCAAGTCTTGAATCTCATAAGATGGTAGTTAAGAGAACTTGGAAGAAGAATTACTCAAAACACATTATTGTTGGAAAATGAACAAAATTTTATTTTCAATTATAATAATTCAATCCATATGATTATGGGTATGGTCCAGGGAATATACCACTGGATTTTGATTTTTTTTACCACCACGTCTTACCACCCGTCCGGGTTATACGTATACGCACTAATACGCTAATGTATTAAGGATGAGGAAAGTTGAATTTAATGTAAGTTTACCCACATTTGCGTGGAGGGTGCGTGGAAAACCCTTTAGGAAAACCACCCTTAGTACACCTGACCGGGATTCGAACCCCATTCTCCCTGTCATCCGCAGTCTAGTTTATTGTGAGATTGACGCCTTAAACCATTCAACTATTGGAGCAGGAGGTTTTGACATTAGTTAATTTAGATAAATATTTGTGTGATATTTACTTATTTTTAATCCGCGTGGAGCTCACTCAAGAGATAGAGGGGCTAGTTTTAGAAAAGGTGCACCCAAATTAGCTTAGATGGAGAACGGTATAACTAAAAGGATAAATTACAATAAATGATTCATTGCAGCCGGACAAAATTTGAATATGTGATTAGCGATCCACTCTTTTGTGAGTCTGACACCTTAGGATACCTGACTGTCATTGCTTGTCATTGCAACATAATAAACATTTTGTAGATAATTAAATATTTGATTTTCATATCTATTATTAATGAAGAACCTGGTTTGGTTATTAACTTGAACTCTTTTTCAATCAAAAATAAACTTGGCCTGCGTTAGAATATATAATGACAACAATTTAAAATAAATCTTATAGTACAACAATATATTTTGCCTTAGATAAATATTTGATTGCTTGTACAGTTTTTGTAAATTACTCCTTGAAGATGACCAGATGGAAAATATCACATATTAAGTCTTAAGATATTAATTATGTGAAACATACTTTGTAAATTAAAATGCAACGCATTTATTAATTAGATAAATAAAATCACAGAACCAACCCAAACCATTCCGTGAATTAATATTAAACGTATTTATTAAAATCATTACCCAAAGAAACTAATAATTTATGCCAAACACGAATTGGTGGATACGTGGACTAAATGTCGGGGTCATCTAGACTACTTTGTTGGTGACGATAAGGCCAGGGTTTAAATCCCGACCGAGTGTACTGAAGGTTTTTTACCCTAAATAAACTCAACCTCAGCGAAACACTTGTTTTTAAAATCATGAATCATGAAGTCAACTATCAGAACCAGCAAACAGCATAAGAGATAGAGAATAACACGCGTCGGAAGTTGTTTAGAGCTAACAATTCCTCTTTATTTACATATACTTTACACACATACTTTACTCCTAAATATGTCATAAAACAAATAATATCAAATCAACAAACATACCTGGTAGTGACATACGACCACAAATACAAAAACAAGTTTCATGGTGATCGTTTTGTTATAACTAGAAATGGATAGGAAATTTAAAACTTTTTCCTTCACAGCTAAGAACTCATTCTGTCATTATGTTTTTGGTAAGATTTACTATAGTTAAGCTTAATGGGAAAATATCATGTGTAGAGAAAAGTTAATTAACATCGCAAGTGGTCTATCATGGTGGAAGCTCCCAAATTAGAATATTATCAGTTCATAATGGCATGACACTGTGGAACGAAGCGTGCGTAGGCCAACAGTTATACAAAGAAATCACCTCATGATCAACCCAGATTAAGTCCTTTATTAAATAGAATAATCAGTTTTGTTATGTATTTTGACAAATAATATTTCACGGTACGTGCAGTGCTCATCATTATATATGCTCACAAGACTAAGTAACTAAAATATTGCTTCATTATATTTGAGTGGCTCTGGTTTAAACCACGGACTACGAAGACTGTAAGTATGCAGCAGAAACATGGACATTGAATGTAAGAGTTACAAGGTAAGTGGAGGCTATAGGGATGAGGTTTGTGGGGAGCATGTTATCTGCCATGAGGAAAAACAGAATTATACTGTGATTTAAACTGTTTTAGGACCCACGTGGTGAGTAGGCTGGGGAGCATAGTGAACACATAGTGGGAGTTTGCACGTTACTATTATACAAGCATACTCAGTGACTGTCAAGAAATCTGGCAACGTGCATCGGTTGCTATGACAACTTCCCTTCACGGATTGGTCGAGCATGTAACGAGCCTCCACTCCCCACTCCAGCTGCGTTGACCACAATCCTAAAGCAGTTTAAAACGCAGTAAAGGAATGAAGTTGTTCGGGAAAGAGTTGGGGTTCAAAGAGTAGGCCTACATAGGATAGTAGATGAAGCAAGGCTGAGATGGTATGGTCATTTAATGATAATTGAAAAGGAGAAAATACCAAACAAACTTATGGAGATGAAGTATGTAGGAAAAATACCACAAGGGAAACCAAGAAAGAGAGGGGAGCTATAACAGAAAGTGTGCAAGTGATAGGAGAAGAATGGTAGATGGAAAGAGTAATGTAGAGGCATTTTAATAAAGTGACCCAGCCACAGGCTGTAAACAGTTTATAATGATAATGACTACGAGAACTAAGCTAACCAGCTAAAGTTTGCAGGATTGTCCCTGTGGAAGGCGAGGACTGGCAGATCTAAACTTGTTTCACCCTCTGCAGACAAACATTTACATAAATAGTGATTGGTTTGATTAATTTTTTAGTGTTTCCCATACAGTTTAGATCTTGGTAAGGAGGGATGAAGCCTCTATTTTAAGGAAGGTAGTTTTGGGGAGAGGGGTCTATTGCTATCGAGATGGCAATCCTCACATTTTAGGCCTTTTTGATTTATACATTTCAGGGGCTAAATGCAAGGCAATTAGGAAGGAAGAAGACCTTAGCCTTATTTTCCATAAACACAGGCAATTCAATTGGGAAGGAAAAGGGCCCATAAGAACAGGCAATTTTGGCATACCAAATTCAATAAAGAAACTGATGTTGAAAATATTATTGCAACTATCAATAATACATAGCACCCACATGGAAATTCTTTTGATCTATATTTTGAGCAAATTTAATGTTATTATAAACAACATTATTTTTAAATATTTTTGTTGTTGCATAAGTTTTTCGATAAAAATATTAAAGCATTTAAAAAAAATTATGGACAAAACTTACAAAACATGCATTTAAAATCACTCTCTTCGAATATTTTCTTGTAAAAGAGTTGTTTTTCGATTGTTTGGAAGAGAACTCATTTACTTTTCATTAGAATACTAATATTTCTTATGCTCATACGTTTGCACCTCTCTGTAACCTATGAATTGCACTTAGCACAAGTTTTCATGATTCCTCCTTTGTTTGCTAATAGTCGCCATTATAATGGTTCACACAGTCAGCGGTTCCCAAACTTTCTTGACTGGCGAACCACTTTCACAAATATCTAAGTTGCACGAACCCCCTGATAAATATACATAGCCACGCACTTAATTTTATATATTTTTTTAAATGAAATTTAGTTATTAATTGTAATCAAATTGTTTAATATTTTTAAATTAACCTACTCTAGCTTCGGTAGGAACTTTGGAATATCCCACCAAATATAATGGAATAATATTGAAACTATTTGAGTACAAGTTCAAATAACTATACATTTATTTAAAAAATTAAACTGAAATTAAACAAGCAAAGTACTGTAGTAACATTTTCTTACCTTTACTGTCACAATATTTATCACATTTCACATGTTTTTTTAAAGTGGTACTGGAAATTGCTGCTTTTATACAACTGAAATAACCTCCTTTAATCACAAAATTCCATTCCAATCTAAGTTTCAAAATGGTTTACAAGTTTTAACAGCTACTCATCTCTTCCCGTGACCTAGTGAGAAGGATGTGCTTTCTTTGGATGGAACAGAGCCTTAAAGTCAGGAACCACAGACGATAAATAAAGTCTCAAGTCACTTTCAGTACTGAACCTGTTTCTATATTCATGTTTTTAAATAGGCATGTGAAGAAAAAGATTTCTCGCTCAAATACGTAGAAGAAAATAGTACCAAACCTGTAATAGCTTAATTCGCTAACACTGGGAACTCCTCCTTTAAACTTAACCAGAAATCATTTAATGACAGAGCCTTTCTTTAATTCAAAATCAGTGGAAATTTCAGGGAGCAGCTTTTTTTCCCTCACGCTTAATGTGGAGGATTTCAAAACTGCTGTTTCTTACAGGGGATTGTGAATCCAACTGTTATTATTGGACATTGCTGGAAAATATTCTCTGAAGGTTTTTCCAAGTCTCTTCAAGTGTTCTACAACCATTTTCTTCCAAAGAAAGCTGATTTTATACCATAATATCGTGAAGGGTATCAAAGCACTCCGTTTGATTGCTAATTAAACACGTTTCCCAAATTTTTAATTTTTATGAACCATTCGATACGGTCTTGCACAGTAAAAACGTTAATATGTAACCCCGCGAAGAGATAGGTTTAAGCTGTTCATTTTTGAGAAAATGTCTGCCAAATAGACCAAAGCCTGGAGCCACATTTGATCTTGCATGCACTTTGCTTTGTGAAATGGATGGTTGATAAGAAAAACAAAAACTTAGTGTTTGAGTTCAAACAATCTTTTAATAGTTATACCTCGAGATAATTACCTGACTTCAGTGTGAGACAATAAACCATTGTTAATGCTTCCCATTTCCCCACAAAGTGCTGAAAAAATCCGCTCTTACAGAAATATTTTAGCGAACCCCTTGGAAGGTTTTGCGAACCACCAGGGAGCTCGCGAACCATAGTTTGGAAACCGATGACACAGTAATAGTCGACATGAACTGCATTCAGTACGCTTGTGGGCATAGGATATAAAAGAAACCAACAAGGAAGACTGTGGCCAATGCAGAGTGACTGCGTGCAAATTAGAACTAGAAGATTAGACGGGAACAAGGTCTAGGATATACAGGTCTGGCTACTTTTTTAGTTCCAGTGATCAAATATTAAAGCCAAAAAGCGCTAGTATCTCTGCATACAAGCCCGTGTTAGTGATGGGCATTATCGAATAATTTTAAGAATCGAATGATTTTGAGAAGTAGTAAAGAGTCGGTAATAATCGGATGTTAGCTACTTATAACTAAAAGTAGTTACTAATTGCTCGGTTTGCTTTGTGCTACTATTCTCTTCACCCTGCTGTCGAATCTCCCAACACGCATTCCTTTGCGTTTGCAGCTTATCAACACTTTTCTCTATTAATGTATTTAGTTACTTGTGCCAGTGTCAAAGACCAAAGTACAGGCACAACAAAATACTATACAGGGAACGCATTAGTAACATAAGTACCTCGTAATTAATATACATACTTTTGCGTACGATTAATAATAAAATAAAGAACATCGTTTCTCTTTTTGTTCAAAATAGTCAAAATAATTGACCCTTTAATATTTCCTAAAAATAAAAAATTTATAACCTTAAAATCCTATTTATACATCGCTTAAGTGATAAAATACTTTAGATTTGAAAAATAGAATCAATAATATGCTTCCTGAAAGCTTCACTTAGAATCAAACACACAATTACTACTCGACAAACGACGAAATAAGTTTGATGGATAATGATATTTTGTGTTATAAGAATGTAAAATTATTTCAATGAATAACATTACTATACAATCTGGATATTACGGTTGGACAATGTTTTATTAAATACATAAAAAGTATCGTTATATACTATCTCTCAAACCGTTCGTGTTATTTGCGTTTAGTTGATTAAGAAGGTAAAATTTAAAGGAAATGAAAAAGAACAATCTACGTAGTAATGTAACAAAATAATCGAATCATTTTGTAATTTTTAATTAAAACTATTTTTGGCTGATATTCGATTGTAAACTGTACAACCACTTAAACTTAGTATTAAATTAGCCTTAGAATCATTCGAAAGCGTAAGGTTGATTATTGTGTAGCAATGGGGACTATTTATTGAAAATGAGACCTAATAGAAATGAAGACCTATATATAGATAGCCTGGAAACATTCATAATCATAAGGTTGGTTTTTCTCAGCACTTCTGGCAAGGGAGTGGTAAGAGAATGAATCGGACAGATAGCGTCAAGTCGGCTACTGTTTTCATTCGAATTTTTTTTTCATTCGAATAATTTTTTAATTCAAATGATTTTGAAAGAATCGAATGAATCGATTATTCAGAATAATCGAGTGAATCGATTCTATTCATCCGATTCTGCCCATCACTAGCACGTGCACAGTTCAAATATTGCAGAAAAGTACTACGTACGTCGTACGATTACATTTTATGGTTCTAGATGATATGGCGAGTAGAGAAAATAATTTAATTAACTTAATTAAAGGGCCTTATTAGTAAAATATACAGGGTGTACCGTAACATGTGGGACCCATTTCAGCGGTGGACATGAGCCACAAAAACAATTTGAAATGTTCATATACACTTGTTTCTAAGTTACAGCCATGTGATTCGATTAAACTGTTTGTCTACCATACTAGATATCTCTTGACCTATTGACTAGTTATGTTCTATGGCTTATTACTGGTTATTACAAACACTTGGTTTTTTTTTTAAGAGTGCGGCATTCTACGACACGACGACTGCAGGTTGCATTCAGACGGAAGTTGACCATTTTGAGAACTTCCTATGGTGTTAAACATTTACACATTATGCCGGGATCACAATCAACTTAACGTTAACTTAAAGTTAACTTAACGTAACTTAACGTAAAGGACCTCCTCGTGTGTTTAAATGGAAGCGATCACGATGCAGTTAACTTAACGTTGACTTGCAGTTAACTTAACGTAAGAGATGTCCTGGGAGGTCTTTTACTTTAAGTGAACGTTACTTGAAGGGTATCACGTGTTCTAGCCAGCCAATCATTATGCGAGTGACGTCAACAGGGCTATTTAGTAACTCATTTGTTGGTATTATGACCAATGTTTACTCTTTAGCGTAAGTTCTAGTGATCAGACATTGAAACAAATTAATTAAACTAAAATAGGAAAGCTAAATTTATCAAAGAGGTTTGTAATATATATTTATTATATCGATTGAAAACTGTAAACATTCACAGATAATCACTGTACAATTAATACAAATCACAGATCATACTTGAGAATGAAGATGTTTTGCTCGAGTTGTTACTTTAAGTTACGTGAATCGTGATCACACATACGTTAAGCTAACTTTAAGTGAACATTACGTTAAGTTAAAGTTAAGTTGATCGTGATCCCGGCATTACTGGGTTACCAACATGTACTATAACTCGTAAACAAGGTCAAATGAAACATATGTTTATATGCACTTTTTCGTTGTTTTTGTGTCTCCTGTTCACCACTGAAATGGGTTATACATACTACGGTGCACTCTGTTTATCAACTATAATAATTGATTGCTCATGATTGTAAAATCATTTAAATTTGCTTGGCTATGAAATAAATATATTCTTTTTATCAAATCCAGCTCAGCACACTGAGGGAAGAGAGGGGGCCTTATACACAGTGTGTAGTATTTAAATGTTGTTATTATTATTATTATTATTATTATTATTATTATTATAAATACCATGTTTTAAAAGCTGGGGACCCTTAGGGAACAGTCTTAACAGCTCGTTTACGACACCGGAAAGAATTCGTGTTTGAATCCTATTGGGCAACATTTGGAATAATTTGTCTGAATATTAAGACCAGCCAAAGATAAAATGACATTTAAAAGGAAAAAGAAAAAGTCTTTTTAACTAGGCCTGCAACTGAAAGAAAACATTATAAAAAATTAGCACTATTGTAAAACTTAGTACCGCGTCTTACTACACGTTCGGGCTATACGCGTAAGTACTAATTACACTAATGGGTTTGGAATTTGGATTTGCCCTATTAATGGAGAAAATAACAATATAATTACAAACAATTTAAGGTATTGCCCAAAGTAAAACCAGTGCCTTCTATTTTCATTGTTGAACCATTCTATCATCGAGCCCTGGGGTTTCTTTTCAATATTTTACGATTTTGTGTGTGATTACATATTACATTTAAAGGATTTATTTTTGTGAGACTAAATATTTATATCGGTAGAGTTAGCTCTGAACCAGCGGGATTATATGGCGTTTCTTACTTTGAACAGGAAAATCAAGATTTCAGAAGGGTACACTGAATCTCATTTTCCAATGACATTGGTTTTCCATTCTTTCTTTAGTTGCATTCGGGTGTATTTATTCTAATTTGTCCTTCTCATCCCTACTCCATTAGATTCAACTAAAAAATAATAACCTTTGTGTTTAACGTTTCAATGAATGGATATATGTGCCGGATAATAAATGTTCACATAGTGGCTATGTCAGCAAGTTACTTAAAAACCCAGCACCCAATCACATTATTAACAGTTTTAGCAAATGTACAATAGGACGACTCCTATAACTTCCTCATTTTATTAACAACCTACTATTCTATTTAAACCCCAGTCAGTGTCAAACCAAAATCCTCTAATGTAGTATTTGTACTCTCAACCACTCAGCTATGGCAGCCTTGTATGGCATTTTGCATACTGATAGTCATTTGATTGCTTCTGGCAATAATTAGTGAAATACTTTATTAGTTAGACCTAGTGGGGTCAAAGCTTAATATTCCTCGCATGATATGGAGGCAGGCTATATGTAATGAGATTCATAGCTAACTAAACATAATGCATTTTGCATATATTAATATGTATATTATATATTTCACCTTCTTTGATACCAAACGAGGATTATCAAACATTTACCTCGCCTGGATTCGAACAAATAAAGCCTTTCAGATGAAAATAATTATTACGCATTTTTTTAAATACTAACAATATAATTATATTAATTAATGTAGGTCTATATGTGAAATTTCACATTATGTTGTGTGGCTCATTGTCAATTACGTGTGTTCATGTTTATAAACTTGTGTTTTCAACCTAAAAAGTTCCAATAATTAGATAATAAATGTCACCTTTCTCGGCCGTTTAAAGGCTAAGGTTACCACAGAAAATAGACCAACCTTGAAATACCCGGTGTTTTTTTTTTCATCTCATTGACAGACTAAGCATGAAATGATAAGACTTCATGGCTATGCTCCAGGCAAAATTACAATTCTTAAAGCATATTCCAGCACCTGCCTTCAAACTGGCTACAATAAATACGAAGCACATCGAGCTTACATTGTCAGTCTTCATTTGCAAAACATTTTAAATTTGTTTTAAGCACAGTGGAAGCTTATTAAAAAAAATAATTCTAAACACAACTGTAAATGCAAAAGATTCAAATGCTATGCTTAGTGTTACATAGTGAGTGATTTATTAAATGTGAATTATTTAATAACAAATAAATGACGATGACATTAGTATACTTGGTTACGTGTGGCATTTTTATTGTACATATCTGTCAAGTAAGTACTCGTCAAATATCCAGTGTTTTGATTTATTAACATTAAATTGTACTTATTACCCTCGTTGATGGGCGCCTGGACTAAGTGTCAGGCTCATCTAGTCTGGCTCACCAGTGATGGGAAATTTGGTATTCGAATCCAGTTGGATGTACTAAGGGTGTTTTCATAAAGGGTCTCTCCACGATTTTTTTAATGCATTTTCTATAAATCCTACTTTTCGCTTCCCTACACCATTTGAGTAATAAAATACGGATAGAGCGTATAACCCGAACTGGTAGTAAGACGCGGTGCACACAAAAAATAGACTGTATATGCTCGATTCTAATAGGCGATGTATTGTATATTTAACTGGGTTCTAAATGTGATAAATATTTATATACGTAAATTTAGCATGTTTAAAACCGAGATGGAATTTTTGGAAATCACCCCTGGTTCTCTAGGGGAAGCCAGGGAGAGTTCACAAAAAGTGATTTTCCACTCTTTCTCCAGGCCAATCCTTTTTAATTAACTTAAAATTACCTCTCTTATCCCACTCCATACCTTATAATGATTCGTTATCAACATTAATTGTGTTTAACGTAGAGTATTGTTAAAACTATTAATAAGGCTTCTTCGCTCAGTTTTAATACAATTTTGCGGAACATTTATTGTAATAGCACCTAAGTTTTACTTTAAATCATAGTTTAATAATCAATAATTTTTGGGATTTTCTTAAAACATTTCAATATCACACTTTATCCAGAGAAACGAACTAAAATGGTAGGTTATATATTTTTATATTTTTTATTTCCCCCATTCCCTTTCCCCCCATCTTTCACCCCTTTCCTTCTGTGTTGAGGGTCCGGGGTACAATCCTCGGTCCCGGCACAAATTTATCTGATTGCCAAACCCTTCCTTCACCTCTGACAAGACGTGTATTAATCACAACTTGTGAATGTGAGGAATGCCAGGCCTCCACCGTGGTTCGGATCCCACGTTAAACTGTAGGTCCTCCATTTCAAATCACAATCACCCTACCATTGCACATTAGCGTAAGTGCGTATAACCCTAACGGGTAGTAAGACGTGGTGCTAATAATAATTTCACCCCTTTCAAAAATTAATAGTGATTAAGTAAAAAAAAATAGGAGCTATTACCATACAAGTAAGAACATTGACTATATAATATCTCACCTATACCTAACTGTACAAAAGACATAAGAAGACCCGTTCAAAAGGTGGAATATATATTATATACAGGATGGGGAAGAAAGTGTTGACACATTTAATAACACTATATCTATACTATTTCAACTAATAATACTTCCAATTAAACTTAAAATAACAACAAAAGATTGACAATTGTCTACATTCGCTTGAATTAATTAAAAAATGTCCTGAAGATGACCACCATCACATGCAATACATTGTTGTATGCTCTTCTTGAAACTTTACATGACTTTGTATATTTTTATTGTTGAATTGCTTCAACTTTCACCACAATTCTTTCTTTAAGTTCCTGAATTGTTCTTGAGAAAGTTGCATAAACATGACTCTTTAACATTCCCCGCAAGATAAAGTCTGGAGCTGTTAAGTCTGGTGAACATGGTGGCAAGGCGATGACCCCAAATCATGAAACGAGGTTCTCAGGAATTTTGCGAACCACATCCATTCATTGATGTTCAGGCTGTGTGGACCATTGTCCCATCTTGCTGGAACCATATTTTGTTGGCATCCATGCCCTTACTTTGCAGTTCAGGACTTGTAAAGGTTGAACATCAATGGAGGGGCTTCACTAAATGTTTCCTGCGCACCTCGTTTCACGAGTTGAAGACATCGCCTGGCCACTACGTTCATCGAATTTTCAAAAGCTCCGGAATTTTTCTTGTGTTGTGGAAGTTGAAGCAATTCAACAAGAGACATTTCGTAAAAATATGTCAATATTTGAGAAGCTCATACAACAAGGTATTGAATATAATGGTGGACATCTTAAGGAGATTGTTCTTAAAAATAATTGATAATTAAGGGTATGTAGAAAATTGTCAATCTATTGTTGTTATTTTAAGTTTAATTATAAGCGTTTAATAGTTAAAATAGTACAGATTAAGTGTTATTAAATGTGTCAACACTTTCTGCCCCACTCTGTGTAATAAAACAAGCTCAAACAGACAGACGGATTAAGACATCCTTTAGTTCCCTCTTCAGGATTTCTTATAGCTATGATTTACAAAGAGGTATTACCCCATCATTACATAATTAAAAATATATTAATTCTATTGATGTTTTGTATTCTGATGTGTTGTGTTTATGTTGGGCTATCCTCAGTAATGGGTTGAATTTTATTCTCCGTATCTTACTACCCATTCAGTCAATCGTTATACTTACATTAATAGGTCAGGGATGATAGAATATAATTAAGAAGAGATATTCCTGCATTTTCTTGTAGAGAGAGTGGAAACCTTTTTGGAAAAACAACCTCAAAACACCCGACCGTTATTTGAACCCAGGTCTTCGCGTTACTGATGATAATGACGCCTTTATCAACTTGCCCACAGGTGAATTGTGCCGTATATAATATAGAAAATATTTTTATGTTTGATGAATAATGGAAAGAGGTAATGTGTCTAAATGTGATTAGAGCTATAATTAATTTATTTGTGATAAGAGGGTAGACATTTCTTTCAATAAGTTTGACCATAGCTATATAATATTTAATTTTATAAAATATGGATATAAATGTATTTTTTTCCCCTCAGATGCACAAGAGTGAAGACTTCGAAAAATTTAACCGTGAGCCGCAAGAACCCAGAAAAGTAGATAAAGAAAGAAATGCTCCTGAAACTACGTTTTTCACCGCCGTAAAGCATGCAAAAAATTGTTACAAGATATTCAATAATCATTCAACTGAGACCAACACCACTAACTTTAAGAAAGTGTCATTGGATGATGTGCGTATACATCTTCAAAATATTATTCAAAGTATTCTTGTTTCTTCAGAAGAAATAATAAACGCAGCAAAGGAACAAGGGTATGCTGGCAGGAATTCGAACACAAAACTAAAAACAGGGCTAAAACAAACTTTGTGTCAAAATAATAGGTTTGTTTTACTCAATATTTTAAAAACACTTTATAGTTTAAGCAATAACACGTCGAGTACCCATCGTCACTTTGAGCCCAATGGCAAAGAAGAAACACTGGATTTCCTCGTTGATGAACTGGACTTGAGTGTTGACTCGATTGCTTATTTTTTTGCAGAAATAATAGGTACTTTTATTGGTTTGTCATGGGGATTTATTTCATCAATTATTGCTGTGATTGGTTGAACCATTAAAGGCGAGTGTGAAGTTAATGTTTGTTCATTCAGCCTTATGAATGCTTAAAATACAATGAGATACAAGATCAGTCACAAAGAACCTTTCAGATAAATAAGGGAAGGATGGATGGATTTGTAATTTTAAAAAAGATTAAAATAATGTAGTAAATGCCCCAAAAATGTAAAAAAAATCTTTGATAGGTTATTTCATACGTATGACTATTGTTGAATCTATAGGTTTGGCCACCTAATACAAATATTGACTGTCCATCCCTCTACTATTCACTATCTAACCCCACTTCTCCCTTTTGTGGTTCCAAAACACATTTAATCCACAATCCTACAATTTGGGGAATTTCACACAATTTTAGTAGGTAGATAATTTTTATTTTCTTATTAAGCATCATATAACTGGGAAGAATTACAAGTTTCTTATGATGATTGACGATTACATTTACATGCGCAAAGACTAAACCAGTCGCAATATTTGAACAATTAGACCACGATGCCATATAGAATATCACTATGGGAATAAAAAGCTATTACATCAAACAAAATTATTTTAAATTTCAGGATGAACGAAATAATCTTTGTTACAATGTAATTTAGCTAACCCTTTTCTGGGTAACAAACTTACTAATACTAAACTAAATATTGCTCAAAGCAACTTAAGTAAAATACACCTAACCGAAACGTGGATCATTTCCCTGGTATCATACAGAAAAGAGCCAGATGAGCTAGGTTTGGGACAGAACTGAGCCAGATCGGGATAATCCCAGTTCTAGGACAGATATAACTATTTCCCTTGGGTTATTGGAAGATACGCTTCTCGATGACCAAAACAATACTTGCCGTGGAGAAAAGCAAACACTTTTGTTTTAAAAAATATATAGGGGGTACTAATTGATACATTCAAAGTGCAATCCAGTAAAATGTTTACCGCTTAAAATCTCGTATCCTTAAAGACTTGTAGTATGGCTAGAGATTCTTGATTTAATAATCAACAACAAATTAATACTCTTCCTTCCTCCTATATATTTTGGTTCGAAAATTATTTTGAAACAGTCTTAGATAGGGTAACTGCTAACAATTATCTTGAAAACTCTAATTTGGTAGAGTATTTTAACACATTCAACACAGCGCCCGAACCATACTCGAACAAGTGTAGTCTATGTTTCCATAGTTGTGAAGCACGAGCTGAAATTGTGTTTACTTGAAACGACTACGTGTAGTTTAGTTCAAGCTTCGGTTTGCCTTCATCTCTTAGAAAATGTATTCTTGACTTCCATAGTTAAGAAAGTAATCTTGGTTACAACATTTTAGAAAAATTTACAATATCTTTATTATTTTGTTGACATGAGTACTCCATGCTTAAATTGGGAGTGTAGGGTACGCGATTTAAGTTTTTACAGCAAACATTTTTTTTAGTTAAAATAGATAAAATATTTCTCCAGTAAACACATAAGAGTTTAATTTCCTTCACATGGTGATCTCAACATTTCTTAAATATCTGCCAAGAGTGTCCAGAAATTGAATGATAACTTTTTATATTAATTTAAAAAGTTCCTCATCTAATGCCTCTATGCGCATGAAAGATGTTCAACAACAGTTGATATCACCATATGAAGAAAATTTAACTCTTTGTTTTTATTGGAGAAATATTTGATTTATTTTGGCCAAAAATCCTGTTTTGTTATAAAAACTGACAAAACACTGCCCTTAAATCAAATTTCCTACACTACCACCTTAACAGGCACTTTCAAACATAACTTTAAAAGGTCCTTGAGGTAAATCAAAATACATGTGAACAACAATAAAAAATAGTTTAAAGGTACATAAATCATTTATTGTAATAAAGAATAAAGCAAAATGGTTTTGGAAGTATATCAATACTATGCCATATGTGTGTCTGTGTGTGACGTCACGGCTAGTACAAATAGAATTTCTCATGTAAATGTACTTACGTTCTATTTGGTGAGTTTTAAAGAACTAACAATGAAACAAAAACCATCACAATCATGATCAATTGATCATCAACATTTACCAACTCCAGCTACCCGGGTATGGTACACAAGCGCTCACCACTTCTTCCTGTTGTAATTTAATTTTGGTTCCCCAACGTCTTCCCACTTAAACCCTTTTTTCTTTACCTCTGAAATCACAGTTTCCACCCATCGTTTCCTTAGCCTTCCCCTTGGTGTTTTCCCTTTCATTTTTCCATCGACAGAACGACAAATTATTTAACAATAGTAAAAAATAGTCTTTCAGTGTCTCAAAATTATTAATATTTTGATATTTAGCTTGATTTTTTTTCAAGCGCCTTAGTTTTAAATCATCTATAACTTAAGCTATTTAGTTTATTCACGAAAACCGCCTGTCAAAATATTCCTGCCAGAATGTAGATTTAAAATGTCCATGGAAGCATATTTATATCTAGAATAGGAAACAAAAAAAAAGTTTTAAAATCCAAGTCAATTCTGTCCGTGTGAAAATACAGTAATATATTGGGTGTGTATACTCGTCATCGAAAGAGATCAAATGTTATTAGCAGATGAACAAGAGGCGTCCCAGGGCAAGCTTCTAATTTTCTTCCCTCCCTTTCTATTCCGTACATTGGCGCCTAAGTGTGATAATGCTTAGAGTGATTAAATGCCTCAAGTTAAGATGCAGTCCGCTTCACAAAATAGCTTCAAATTCTTCAAGTAGGCAACGTCGTTAAACTATATAAGTAAGCAACCACTTTAGGCTAAGCGTCAGGTATATGAATTCGGAAAAAATCTGCGGAGATCTGTAAATTGTCTTATTCGCCTTATTAAAAGTCTTGCAATAACATACCAAGTTTACCCCTTCCTACGAGGTCTGCGTTCGCCACCATCATCCCAAGATGGCGCCAAACGCAGACCTCGTAGGATGGGGAAAACTTGGAAAGATGGCGGTGAAATGAGGCTTTTCTTGATTATCTCGTCAAACGTTAATTTTACCTTAAAAATAGTTATAATATATATTACTCAGGATAAAATTCTCTATTAAAAATGTCTTGAACACATTTTTCTTAATTTAATTATTTTCTAGTTATAGCCACAAGAAGCCTACGATTTACACTCAATTGCACTCAATAAAGGAGTTCCCAATCTATTTTTTAATTTTCACGTCAAATGATTCGTTATTTTGACCACTAAAATGTAACCAGTGCATTTGTTATCAAAGATTTATGTTTTATAACTCTAAAGAAATAATATTTATTACAAAATGTTTTTATAAAATTTTTATGTATTTTTACAGCGTAAGTTAAAACATTTACGGTAATAGAGTAATTTTATTGTTTCCCTTATTCCACTCATAAATCACTATTGGGAATAGAAGGGAAATAATCAGTGACTTCATTAAAAAATATTCATGTTTTTAAACTCGCAAGACATATATTTGAAATATTCATGTATTCATACTCGTTTCCACACCCCCATGCGGTAGAATATATGGCACGCTTTTATTTCAAGTGGTTTCGTGTGTCTCCACTACAATTCTTTTAATTCAATTTTATTCTCTTGGATGTTGAGGGATGATAAATATCCTCGCTATCCACCTCCTAAGTTTCATCAGTTTCTTCAGAAATAAAGTGATCGAATTGTACATCAATTTCTTCATCGTGATTTACCATGTCCTATTCATGTGCGATATTTGTGCATGACTGTCCCTGGCAATGAAAACAAATAGTGGAGCATTGGAGACCAACTTTACGACAACTGCAAGCTGCTCTGCATCCTTTAATACATTTACAAGATATGATTTTAAGGAGTGCTTGTGGAGCTAGATCGTTATTGGTGGTTACAGGAAGTAAGCCGTGCTTTGAGTTTTTCCAACCCCAAAATGAGGGATTCTTGTTGTTCCGATACTATGTTTGAATTTGTTGGTATGTTATTAAGGAATGCTGGTGTGCAGCTGCTTGAGTGGGAGGTAAAGATGCGAGGTTGAAACTGTTCTTCAACAACGATTTCGCGAACAATTTAAACCTTAATTTTTCTAAAGTATCTTCCTCGCTCTTGGCTCCGTAAAGGGTTACAATGAATTGTTGCCCTGACATGTCTACATCGTCCAGATCTTTGAAAATTTGCACAGCTTCCTGCAATTTCTCGATCTTGTTTAAAAGTTTGACAAACTCTATTTTGCTTTGTCTGAAAAACTAGGAAGTTGTGTCACAGCCACTAAATATGTATAGGAACAAAATGTTGTCCTTTACTTCCTTAGGATATTTGAAGCTGCTAGAGCAATATACTATATTGTTTGTTTTCCCTTTGTCCGGTTTCAAGAAAAAAGTGTTGGGGCGAGATGGAGCTAATGCATAGAGTATCACCAATAGGTCAGTGTCTTCGCCCACTATCAACACATATTTGGAGTGATGTGCGATTTCAATTCCGCTATTAACTATTAGATGGTCAGCATCTTCTTCAGCTTGTTTCGCAACGAACTTCTCCGCTTCAAGTTTCTCGTGGAGCAAGGAGATGAGTAGGTTTTTATCGTTATCGTTCGATAAGAATTGCTCTCAGGACATTGCATAGACTCATCAAACAATACATTTGCCGAAGTACATTTCTCTATTCGTCGAAGACGCTCAGCTGATTTCGTACTTTTGGCAGCTATATCGTCTGGATATCCGTAAAAAACGATTATGGCCTCTTCTTTGTAGTGCTTTTTGACATAGTCCACGTATTTAAATAGGCCCAAAGAAAACGTTTCTTTTGACTGCCAGAAAACTTGGTGTAGACGAAATCCGCCGTCTACAACGTAAACAGCATTACCAAAATCTATGTTGTTGGTTACAGGAGTAAACAACTAATAGAATACAGATGTTCTCGTTTTGCACATTCCTGATTCCTCAAAGAGTGAAAGTGGATTAGGAGCCAACTCAAATTCAAAATAGTGCTTTAACTCTTCATTAGATTTCTTAAGGAGGCACATTTTCCGAAAAAGTATATTAGGGTCGATAGGAACGTCTTCATCATGTATTTGGATTTTTGAAGCAAAACCTCGGAGGGGCATCACTCGATGCTTCCGCTGAAACTTAACCTCTTTGAATCTGTCACCGATTATGCTTGCCATTAAAAACTTTCTTATCTCGTGTGCTTTGAAACAATCTATCTTTTCATCTCCTTGTACTCCAGTACTTATGGGCATGGCATTGTCTCCAACAGGGAAGGAATAGTGAGACAAAAAAATCCACAAACCTTTTAACATCTTCGTCATCTCTTGACATTCGTGAGACCCTGGAATCCTTATGATGTTCCGTTGTGGCGAATGACACATGGCAGAATTATTCAATTTTCTCCTAAATATCCAGAATAATAGGCATTGTAGGAATCCATTTTCTCAGCGTACTGTCAGAAATACCTCGTCCGTGAGTCAACCCACCAGTACTCTTTATCGATCTCATAAGGGTCTGTTCTATTGTCATACCTGGCTGTAATGGTCGTGTTTAGGTCTTAAGAATAGTTTACTTGTTCAAGAGGGTTTTAATAACTCTTATTTTTATTAGGTAAATGTAGGTTAGTGTTAAACTTTCTGGCTCGCTGTGCTAGTCATTGGTGAAGTTCTATGTCACTGATATATACTGGGTCCTTCATACCCGCAGTTTAGGTAGTAGTGTGTCTCACTCCATGGCCTGCACGACCATGTCGTAGTCTGCAGTGCCTTCAGGCATGAAAAGGGCTGTTTAGGTTGTTCCAGGCCTGGCAGTGTGCCTTATTAGGTGTTGGTTGACTCTCTTAGAGTTACTTGGGGCGCTTCACGCTATGATTGTAGTTTGCCTTATTGTGGTACTCAACTTGTAGATATTTTGCCTTTCAGGCATGGCTCGCGTTCGAAGATCAATTTAATGATTGCTGTTCAACTTGTAGATCTTTTGTCCGTCTGGCATGGCTCGCGTTTGTAGAGCTATTTAATGATTTTTGTTCGCCGTGTTGTGGTGCTTAACTTGTGGGTCCATTGCTCTTCGGGCATGGATCACGTTTGTTACATATTTTGATATCGTCCCTTTGAGAGGACGTGTCTCCCTCTTCTGGTTTTGATAGTTGACCGTCTCGGGTTTGATCACCTCGAATCTAGCTATGACCTATTGGTTATTTGCCGGGTCATTTTATGCTTAGGCCTAGAACTCTGGATTGGAACTTTCGTGTATAGTTTAGCCGGAATACATATGGCCGGAATAAACACCCTGTAGCTTATAACTATTGTAACTTGATTAAAAAGGATTATGCTAGCCTCACTAGCATGGGTAGTCTTCATCGCCTATTGTAAGACTGCTAGTTTATTTATCCGAGTTAACAGGTTAACTTATTGTGTAGGGTATACTTGTTAGTGTAATTGTTTATTGACTAATTCGATATTAGTGTTTCAAATGGGGAGGCTGCCCATACCCAGCATAACCAGAGATTTGCCTATGTTGTACTAATGTTCGCGCTTCCCGCCTTGACAACAATTGAGTGGGAACACTAGATAACTCGTCGCTTCGGAGCTATCAATTTTAGGAATCCATTATTAGCCTAAAACTTCACTAACTGGATAGTGCTTGTATTAGTTTGATGTATGTGCTGACAAACTGATCTCATTAAAGCCTATTTGTTTATTTCCATCATTATCTTTGCTTTTACTTCTTTTATATCTTGAATATATTCCCTGTTTACGTACCCGGGGTTAAAAGTAAAGCCACCTCCGGTGCAGTCTTACTAAATTCACTGTATGAAAATATTGGATCCAAAGCACCAGCACCTGCACCTTGTTTAATTTTACTTACACATAAAAAAAAGCACTTAAAGTTTATTATTGCTTTTCTCGTAACTAACACGTGTAGCGTAAACCGAAGCCTAGCGTAAGAGATACGAAAGTGAAGAACTCACAATTATTATTACCGTAAAGGTTTTAACTTTAATAAATACATATATTATAAAAATATTGTTGTATTTACGGATTATTTAACGTTAAAATTGAAAGATGGATTGGGAACCCCTTTATTGCGTGCAGTTGTGTGAAAATCTTAGGTTTCTTGCGCCTATAACTAGAAAATATGTAATTTAAGAAAAATGTGTTCAAGGCCGTTTTTATAAAGAATTTTATCCTGAGTAATATATATTTTAACTATTTTTACAACTAACAAATGCACTGCTAACACTTTAGCTGTTAAAATAACGGATGATTTAACGTGAAAATTAAAAAAAATAGATTGAGAACCCCTTTATTGCGTGCAGTTGAGTTAAAATCGTAGGCTTATTGAGGCTATAATTAGAAAATACTTAATTTAATAAAAATGTGTTCATTACCCTTTTTTATAGAGAATTTTATCCTGGATACTATCTATTATAAATATTTTTACGGTAAAATTAATCTTTCCAAGATGGTGCCAAACGCAGACCTCGTAGGAGGGGGGAAACTTAGTATATTCAATACAGATCTAATATAAAGCGATTAAAGCACTTTGCAGATTTCCAAGAATTATTTCCTAATTGGGGCTTATTTTACTCCCTGACGCTTGGCCTACTTGTACAAAATGATTGTACATGAATAGTTAAGCTTAGAAGATGGAACTGATAAGATGCTAACTACAGTCCTTGTTCTTGTAATGACTCTTTCTACTAAATTATCACAAACTCTATATACCAACTAATTACATTTAAATATGAACACCAAAAAAAAGCTCTGGGCTGGATGAACATTGATGATGATGATGATGATGGGTTATCACTCGCTAACGGGTATGATTGTCTTCCACGAATATCATTAGTTGAGATTGTGGGCTCTTAGGTGACTGTAAAGACCAATCCTGGAGTTACAGACAAGTGTATAACCCGAACGGGTAGTAATACGCGGTGCTAAATAATAATAATAATAATAATAATAATAATAATAATAATAAAAAGTTACAGACTCTCCCACAGTGTTGGCATACGTTGTCTACGTTAACCGCTGGCGGTTGAGGGTTGACTCTCCTATGACGTATTCGCTCTTTCCGGGAATTACGCTTGTCAGATTAGTGTCTTCGTCGTTGTAGTTCAGAGTGTTGTTGGCCTTCGTGGACAAACCGACGCCATGCTGGGCGATTGTCCGCTGTGGCCTCCCAGTTGTCAATGTCAATTAGGCACTTCTTCATGTTAGACTTAAGAACGTCCTTGTACCGTTTGTGCTGTCCCCCCAGATTTCGTTGGCCGTACTTCAATTGTGAATACATAATCTGTTTGGGGAGTCGAGTTTCAGGCATTCGAACAACGTGGCATGTCCATCGAAGTTGATGCATGATAATAAACGTTTCAATACTGGTGGTATTGGCCTCTTCTAAGATACTGATGTTAGTACGCTGGTCTTGCCAGTTTATTCTGAGGATTTTCCTAAGACAACGCTGATGGTACCTCTCCAGGCATTTTAGGTGCCTTCTGTAGGTGGTCCAAGCTTCACACTCATAAATAAGAGTTGGTATTATGATAGTTTGGTACACGTACAGCTTGGTCTGAGTTCTGATATTATGGCTGTCAAAGACTCTTTCTCGTAACCGTCCAAAAACTGCGCTAGCACATTTTAGGCGGGGTTGGATTTCACAATCGATATTTGCATTGGTCGATAGGTGACTGCTAAGGTAAGGAAAGTGTTCGATGTTCTCCAAGACCTCCCCATTGATTGTGATGGCAGGAGCTGCAACGTTGGAGTTGAGTGCAGGTTGATACAGAATCTGCGTCTTTCCGATATTAATTCCCAGACCAATTAACGTACATGCCTAATTAAATGTAGCCAAAATATCTTGAAGGTCCTCTTGGGAGTTGGCCAAAACAACGTTGTCATCCACAATTGGCGTTGTAGATATCTTGGGCTTCGCTCGTAGTCTGCTATGGTTGAATAAGCCACCATCCGTCCTGTACACTATTTCTACACTCGGTGGCAGTTTCCCATTTATAAGATAAATTATAATTCCAACAAATATTGAGAATAGAGTGGGGGCAATTACACATCCCTGTTTGATACCCGTTGTAATCTCAAAGGGTTTTCCAAGTACATTGCTCAGAGCAGTGCCATTCATGTTATCGTGTAGCAGGCGAAGAATCTGAATTTATTTCGGGAGGCATCCAATTAGAGCTAAGATCTTCCAAAGAGCATCTCGATTAACCGAGTCAAAGGCCTTGACGAGATCAATGAAGGCCATGTATAAAGGGCGGTTTTGTTCCCTGGATTTCTTCTGCATTTGCCTTGCACTGAAGATTATATCAGCTGTACCTCAGTTGGGTTTAAATCCACATTGTGTTTCTGGAAAAGACCCTTCGGCTAGTGGTATCAGATGGTTGGATAGAATTCTGGCAAGGGTTTTGCCGGCAACAGAAAGCAGGGATATTCCACGATAGTTGCCACACTGAGCCTTGTCTCCCTTTTTGAAGATGGTTACTATTTGTGCGTCTCTTAAGTCAGCAGGGATGGTTACTGAGTTCCATATCTTGACGATGAGAGCATGTGTATGCTCAATTAGAACGGGGCCCCCTTCCTTGAATATTTCAGCGGGGATTCCGTCTGAGCCAGCTGCCTTATTATTGTACCATCTACATAACACCTTGAGGACTATTTGAAATGTGTGCCGATAGATGGTACTTCACGTCCACTGATGTCGGAGGGAAAGTGTAGAAGAATAGGAGTGATGTACGGATTGTTGAACAGTACTGGCTGGCCCGTGTGCCACACGAGATATATCAGTGTCAGACGGAAAACATTTCTTGAGTGCCCAGTGGGCCAGTGTATTAGAGTGTTTACGTGTGTTCTGTTTCATTTGTCCTACAATATTGTGGGCCATCAAAGTTAATCAATCTATTCATTAATATAATTATGTTGAACTTAACCTCACTGTGTTTTATTTAAAAGTGGATTAGTCTTGTTTTGTAAACAAATAACGGGGGGTAGTAACAAAGTATCGAAGCTCAATTAGTGAAATTTTCTTGGTCAGCGGGGTGACGTGACCGTGTAGTGACGTATTGGTACTACGTTGTGTCGGGGAGATGTACCTAGTGATAACAAAATGGGTACATTATTCTTGAGCTGTCTTATTGCATCTTTGACTTCCTGTAGAGAAGGAGCTTCGCCAAGGTGGTCTTGTATGGACTTTTTAGGAATTATTGTGAAAATGCCCTCATCAACGTGTGCATTTCTGTTTAAGAGTTCTTTGAAGTGCTCCTTCCAGCGTGTGCTAATAGAGATGCTGTCTTTGAGGAGTGTAGTGCCATCCTTAGATCTAAGGGGACTTAGGCCTTGAGTATACGGGCCATATACAGTTTTAATAGCACTGTAGAAATCTAGGGTGTTGTTGGTTTCAGATAGATGCTGCATTTCATAGGATTTTAAGGTCCACCACTTGTTTTTCAGGGACCGAGTTCTTCTTTGCACTTCGGCTTTTGCTTATTGATGCTGTTTTTTCTTGGAAGTTGATTTGGGATCCTTTTTCCAAGCAATGTGTGCATTCCTCTTCTTGTTTATGTGACTTTGAATTTCTTGGTCATTTTCATCAAACCACTCCTGATATTTTTTCTTTGTGCAGCCAACCAATTCTTTGCAGGCCGACAGTACCGCACACTTGAACGCTGACCAATGCCTTTCAATATTGTCAGGATATTCTTTTGGAAGTTTTTCACTAAGGAGTTGATGGAACTTTATCTTAATGTTATCTTCCTTGAGGCGTTCAGTGTTCAGTTTACTTCTCATGTCTTCTCTGCTTCTTTCGTTTCGGAGGAGTGTGCAGAGCCATCACAGAACGTATCAATCGATGGTCTGTCCAGCAGTCATCAGCACTTGTCAGGGCCTTTGTGATTAGTACATCACGTTGGTCTCAGGCACGCACGATTACATAATCAATTAGGTACCAGTGCTTTGATCTGGGATGTTGCCATGATGTTTTAAACTTGTCCTTTTGTCGGAAGAGGGTATTTGTAATAACAAGTTTGTTTTCCAAGCATTTTGTGAGTAGTAGAGTTCCACTTGCCTACACCTTCTTTACCAATTATGCCAGTCCGTAGCGCCGAATCCTTACCAACTCGAGCATTGAAGTCTCCTAGGAGAATAATCTTGTCATATCGTGGCAAAGTTTTTAAAAGCATATAGAGTTGGGAGTAGAATTCTTCCTTGTAGTCTTTATCAGAGGTGAGAGTCAGAGCGTATGCACTGATTACCGTAGCTTGCTGGTTATTGGTTTATCTGAGCCTTAGGGTCATGAGTCCTTCATTTATGCCGGAGGGGAGTTCGTCAAGGTGATCGACGAATTTGTTCTTAATGGCGAAGCCAACTCCATGTATGCGGGGATCGTTATCATCTTTATCTTTCCAAAATAAAGTGTAACCACCTCAATTTTCCCTAAGTTGTCCTTCTCCTGCTCGTCTGGTTTCACTTAGAGCAGCTATATCAATGTCATATCTTCTCAATTCACGTGCCACAATTTCTGTTCGTCTTTGTGGTAGTTTTCCATTTTCATTGTCCATTAAAGAGCAGATGTTCCAGGTAGCAAAATTCATATTTGTTATGTTTCGACCGCATAAGATGTACCCTCTGGATTTGGTAACACAGTCAGGCGGTATTTGGCTGACTATGTTTAGGGTGCCTTTTATTGCCCCTTCCCCATTTGGGGTGAGCAGAGTGGGTCCTGAATAGGCCTGCTCAGTCATGAACGCAGCACACGGGTTGCTCTACATCCTTTCCTCAAGCAAGACAGCGATCACACATTCGTCGCCTACGTGCCGGTTTGTTACTAGGAGCTCCTAGACTACACAGTCCTGCCCCCGTCATAACTCACCGATCGCCGCAGGACTTGATAGTTAATTCAGGTTGTCGTTTGGAAGACGCCTGTGCGTGATATCTTTTCCCGTGGAAATGTTGCTGCACATCAACAATCACACGATCCTTGGCAGGCTCAGAACATATGCCCAGTGGCATAAGAGACAATGACGACTGGAGATTCTGAGACTGTTGCAGCCTTCGTCCAACTGTATTAGCTGAACTAGTCGCTTTTACGCCCGGTCCGCCATTGAGGACTTTTTATATTCTATGCCGTTGACCATTGTTGGTTCATCCGCCTTTAGGGGTAGTTTCCCACCCCTAGAGCATAAGAGTGCCTTAGCCTCCACCTGCTCCTCCACCCTCCAAGGAGGCCGTTAGCATGATAGAGAGACTCCCTATCCCGGGAATCGTTCGGTCGTCAGAGCCTCGTCAGTCGAAAGCAGGGTGTACCACGAGCAGGCGAGGTTGACATTTGGGTATGAGATATTGTCGGCAGACTCACTCAACCCCTTACACCCGTGGATGAATATTAGTAACATCATAACATGTGGAGTTTTTATTCAGAATGGTGAAATAGTTTATGTTGTACCCAATGGCGTAGCAAGGATATGCCCGGGGTGGGTCTCAATTTTGGCACCCTCTAACTAGTGTAGAAACCAAATTATTATAAGAAAACTCTTATAAGAAGACCTTTCTGGTGATCTTGAAAATCTTGAGTTGCCATCTGCCGATTTTGGAGGGTGTAAATGCGCCTTTCAAATATTGACACTATCTATATTTTAATTATTTAACGTGAATAGTTTATAATCATAATTACTTACTCACTCTATGGCATTAGGAACTCAAGGTTCATTGCCACATTTACTTACAATCATAATCTATTAATTATTAACTTTGCCACTGGTTATACCAATAAATAAAGAAAGAGTGACCAATTCAAGATAAAAAAAAAGTATAGGCTCATATCATTACTTTGTACAGAAAGTAAAATATAAACGAGTAATTAGTGTACACAAAATTAATTTTGTACGGTACGGTATGGTACATAGCCCAATCTTCCCTAATTTTTTTAGAAACCAACTCTAACTAACCATTCAGGTTATACGCTAATTATATGCACTAATTAAACTAATGTGCTGGGGATTAGGGAGGTTGAATTAAGAGAAAGTAGACTCGCATATGCTTGGAAATAGAGTGGAAAGCCATTTAGGGAAAAACCCTCTTAGTACACCCAATCAGGATTGAACCCAGATTTCCCCGTCTTCGCAGTTTTTTGCGAGAGAATGCTTTAGAAATGGGGCCACTAAAGTGTGTATATTTATAATTAAATAATCAGGGACTCACTTTAGATTCTGTGCTGGCTTCATGCTACAAAATCATTGAAAATGTTAGGTTTTGTTAAAATAAATACAAAGACCTTTAATATCCTAGAGTGAGATTGTAGCACGAGTACCGGTATTCTTTAGTAGGGGCTAATAAGCAACCTGTAATTTAAATAATTTCTAAAGTATCGTTAAATACTTCTCTTTGACAGAATGGTACTATTATAGGAGCTGCGACTAGTTGGCGAAGTTTGTTTGAAAACGTGCTAACTACATCTGAATGATCTTTGGACATTTCTTGAGAATTTAAGAATTTATAATGATTGGTTGGCTTCACTGTGTTATCACATGAATAGCCCATCACTTGTCGTTTTATTATGACGTTTTGGAGTTATTTATCCGAATTTATAGTCAATGACATATTTTCTTTAGTTAAATATTAAATTTTAAAATGGCAGGAGGTGCAATGGAGAGTATCCTTTCATTTCTGTGAAGAGCTAGTTTTTATGTCTTAGTTAAGGCTTTAATATAAAATGTGGTAGCCTATTTGTTATTATTCACTTTAGCAATTCAAATGTGTTTAAATTGAGGAAACTTAAAATTTAATGATGTACCTGGTCCAAAAATAAATGATTTTAAGGTTTTTATTACGTTCCTATGACAGAAATGTTTTCACACAAACTATAGCACTTGTTGCTGCACTTTTAGCTATAGACAAGAACGCATTAGTTACCAGGAGGCTACTAAAAATCATTATATTTTGAAATACTTATTTAAATGAAAAAAGCTTATAAATTCACATAAGATAGTTGCCAACAAATTGTTGGTACTGTCTCATTTTAATAGGAAGGGCGTTTTAGAAAGGAGGCCTACAAGTTATTTTGAGGACAACATTGATAAATCACTATATTATTAGTGTTATTTCATAGGTATTAATAGGAAATAGAATGCAAAGAGCTTGGGATTTTTTTTATATGCACACAACAAAAACAAATTTCCAATGATAAAAAATGTAAAATAATTGAAGATAATTAAAATAAAGCACAGCACATACTTTCTCGCTTATCTTAAAAGAGAAACATTTACCAAAAACTCATAGGATTTGTGAAACAAAATAACATACACTGTTGCCGAAACTACCAAAGAGCAAACATAAAATATCATACACTGTTACATAAACAATGAGAAAAGCGGAACATCTATATCCACCAAAGAGCATAAAAATCAATATATTTAAAAATAGGCTTAGGCCTACTGCATAAATAAATATGGGTTGGTCTAGTGTGTCTTAACTGTCCCATTTTAAACAATTTCTTTCTTAAAATATAAAAAAGTTTCATAACAGCCATACATTATTCCATTCATTAAAACACAAAGAATTAATATGAACCAAAGAGACTAAAAAAAACCACTTTTCAACCAAATAAGAAAAAGTCCCACTCACCTAAGCAACAGATATCTTTAGGTCATTCTAGAATTGTTTGGACACATTACACTAAACTCCAAACATAATTTTTATCGTCTTTATGAAGGTGTAAAAACTGCCTTATGGCGACCACAATTTATTTACTTTACTTCATAGTAAATTTAACTTCAAATGATTTAACTCGTAGGTGATCACAAGTAGCCTATGCATCCTGGGCTTAGTTCTTTTATAATGTTTAAAAATCTGTTGAAAATTTTCTAATGAAATTATAGTGAGTAAACTGTCACACATATCCATTACAACTAATCATCTTAAACCTTAGAATATTTCATTTAAAAAATAAAAATTATTTATAAATATATTATTATGGTAGCCTACCTACTCGGCTTATTTAACATAACTTTCCATTAACAAAAACACAATGAAATTTTATATTAATATTCATAAAATTAACGATTTAAACTTTACAAACAATATTTAGATGACATCACATATATTGATACTCGGAATAGAATGGCACACAGTAACCATTTCATTTAAGACACTTTTTTTTATTTAAAATAGCACATAATTAATATTTGAACACTATTATCACATCACGAATAGGATACACATAATTGAATTATATTAAACTCATTTATTTTTAAACTTTTTTATTTTTGCAACATTTACCGTAAAAAACTCACCAAAATCACAGAGAAACATATATAGCCCCTATTGATGACAAACATGTATTTTGACCTATGATTCTTTATGTTTTTACCTATAACATCTAGTGGATTTTTCCAGTTGATTTTACACTTTAGTTCCACTAAAAACGCCAGAGGTTTTTTAATTAGTACAAAGGAAAATTGCTACTCATTTGCAAAAACTAGGCCTAGGTTTATTGCAAAAAAAAAAGTTTAATGTGTTCGTTGTAGTGGCTTTTTATTTATTCACAAAGACTCTAAACTAGAATTGGGCTATAGTTTAAAGTGTGTCACATGTTATCATATGAACTCCCCGTTCAGAGCTACATTTTTTTAAAAAGGTTCACCTACTGGCTAGGAGTACTATTATCATGATTGGATGGACACTTGCAAGAGCTATAAAGTAGACACATTTCAAGCATTTTTTAATTATATCGCTAAGCGGTGCCCTGTGACTTAATGTGAGTTTGGTTTTGAATGGTTCATTATAACAAAGTTTTTCAATAGTTAAAATTTTAGTAATATTCAATTCTTTGTTCCATTCTTCTTGTGACTGTAGTGATAGTATTATATTGTTTATTTTTTGGTATTAAAAAAAGAGGGGTCTAAATGAGATGTTTTTGATTACCATCTCCTATGTGCAGGAACCTATTAAGACCACAAATTACAATGTGTTCTAATTATTTTCGTTCCTGTGTGATTTTGGTGTGTTTTGTTTTAATTGTATGATTATAAAAACTTTTGAAATCCTATAAATTTAGTAGGCCTATTATTTGATTCCCTGTGTTCTTAAGTAATTTTGCTATAATAATAAATGAATAAACAAGGATGCAAAACTGTCTAAAACAACCACATTATCCCTTTTTCACAACAAACACAACTTTCGCAAATAATTAACTAGGTATTCTTCTTTAATCTTGTTGAAAAAATCTTGAAAATCTTTTAATGAAATAACACATTTGGATCACATCTGAGAAGTGGAAATCTCACAAATAAATATATTAAAATGGCGAAGTTGATATTTTGGTGAGAACTGAGTAATTTCTGCAAAATTAACTAATATTTATTTTTACGGTTCTTACTTAGAAAACTTAACCTTACCTTCCACGTGTAAATAAATTATAATCTTAATTTTTAATGATAACATAAATTAAGTTTTTTTAGTAACTTTAAATAGGTTTAGAAATGAACGCTGTAAAAACGATCACACAGAGAACATAGCTTGAGGACGATAATTTAGAGGTTACTGGGAACAACATATCATGCAATCACTCGGGCAGTAAGTTGTTAACATCTCACCTGCTGTCAAGGAATGTAAAACTCAGAATTGGCCCATACAAAACACTAGTTTTACTGGTTGTTCTCAATGGTTGTGAAACATGGTCTCTTACCTTAAATGACGAAAATAAATTTAGGGTGTTCGAAAACAAGGTGCTTAGGAAGATATTTGATCCAAAAAGGGATAAAAATATTGGGGAATGGAGAAGGTTAAGATGGTCAAATCTTACCTATTACGGCGGGCAGGATTCAGTGTGAATGGAAGAAACTAGAACTGTATTCAGGGTAGCCTATTAACAGGTAAACCCAATGGGAAGATATCATTATGAAGACCTAGACTTTAGAGTTCCTAATGCCATAGAGTAAGTAGGTAAGTAATAATTTCGATCAAATAAACAATTTAATTACCATCTAAAAAAATTTCATACACCACAAGGTATAGTGGGTCAACATTATAATGTAAATAACATTTAGTCATTACAAAAGATAGTCAATATTTACATGTAACTTATACGTTTCTCTTGTGATTTCAGTGAGTTTTGTAATAATTGTATAAACTTGAATACTACAAATTAATAAAGATTTATAAATCTTGATATTACTCAATTTGCCTTCATCTCAAGTAGGATATAGTAATAATATGATAATAGAAAAAATGTATATGCATTAAATTTAAGGTAACCTACTGTTCTCTATGTATGTTATAATGTAAGTACAAAAGAAAATAGATTTTTAAGCTCTATATGATGCATACTATATCCTCTATCAAAAGTTAGAGCTACAAATCATTGGGCTAATTTGACAGAATAATTTAGTTTCCATTATGTTAAATAGTACAAACTACAGACAGACTATAGCAAACAGTTCCACTTTACTATGTAAATCCCTATCCACAATATCCTCTGACTACAGATATCAGGTAGCAAACAGTTCCACTTTTACTCTATAAAGGCCTATCCAAAATATCCTTTGATGGATGAAAATTTAGAAAACAAGGTTTCCAGTTGTTTACACAATTTCAAAGAGTAGCCTAATAATGTAATCCTCATAAATAAAATAGAAAAAAAAAAAAAACATACACACAGATATGCCAGCAAAAACCTACAATACTAATGTCTATTGTCCGGCTCACAGTACACTTGCATCACTTGTACCATCTATGTCACACCTTGTGGACTATTTGAAATGTGTGGCGATAGATGGCACTTCGCGCCCACTGAGATCAGAGGTGAAGTGTAGAAGAATAAGTCAGTGATGTACGGATTGTTGAACAGGTCAGAGCTGGCCTGTGCGCCGCACGAGGTAGAGCAGTGTCAGACAAAAAATGTTTCTTGAGTGCCCAGTGGGCCATTGTATTAGAGTGTTTAAGTGTGTTCTTTATGTTTCATTTGCCCTACAATATTGTGAGTCATCAAAGCTAATCAATTTACTCATTAATATAATTATGTTGAACTTAACCCCACTGTGTTTTTTTTACGAATGGATTAGTCTTATTTTGTAAACAAATAGCAGGGGGTAGTAATCGAGTATCAAAGCTCAGTTAGTGGAATTTTCTCGGTCAGCAAGGGGACGTGACCGTGTAGTGACGTATTGGTACTGCGTTGTGTCGGGGAAATGTACATAATGATAACAAAAGGGGTACACACTTGAACTTTGGTTGGAAAAAACACAAGTTATTGATTTGCCACACTATTAATTCAACATTTTTAAGTGATTCATGAAACAGTTTGTTTTACTCTTTTATTGATCGTCGATAATTCTCTACCACTCTCCTGTAAATGAAATTAATGTTCCACAACAAATAAGCTATTTTTAATTCAGCTGTTAAATACATTTTCTAAAATATAAACACAACCAGGCCCCTAATCTGTTTAACAATAAGCTACACAACAATATAATCACTTTTCGTAACCTGCTTTGGTAAGCATGTGGACTAGGTCAGGCTCATATATTTTCTTTTGAGGATGGTGAGGTCGCGATCTGAATACTTGTCAAGTGTATTAAGCTTTTTTTCCCTCCTAAATGGTTTTGCGATCTCCTTTTAAATTCTGTCATCCTCAGCCCTATCTGATTAGTGCAATTAAATGTGCATAGTCCGAACGGGTGATAAGTCATTGTTCATGCTTAAGCAAGATGATGCACACACGTTCATGTCCACTTTTCATTAACTTTATGTGAAACGCTAAGTTATTAGCACCTTTTCAAGTAAATCAATTAAATCTTAACCACTGACAATATGTACCTTAATGCCTACTCACAGGACATTTGTTTAATTTGAAATTTGCTGTGAAGGACCTAGAAAGAAATGCAAAAAAATCAGAAAAGGAAGAACGTGTTGAAAAAACTAAGTGTAAAAAAGCTATACAGAAAGGTAACACAGAGGGTGCTCGAATCCACGCAGAAAACGCTATTCGTCAGAAGAATCAATCCTTGAATTATCTACGCATGAGTGCCCGAGTAGATGCAGTGGCGAGTAGGGTACAATCGGCTGTTACCACACGCAGGGTGAGAATCATTATGTACTTCATTTATTATTTAAGTTAATTAACAACAATAGATAGTAATTAAACTTAGCACTATCAAGTTTTTGTGGTTAGATATTTTGAAAATGGGTGACCAAACATATTTACTGTAAGGATTTGATGATGTTGAAAGATTAGTTTGAATCATGTAAAAGTTCACACATCATTATGTCTGAGAAAATCAATTTTGTAGCAGCAATCATTTGATTTCTGTAGAACAGTGCTTCCCAAAACTTTTAGAACTGACTCACCTAGCTTAAATGAACACTATGCCATTTTTTATTATCTTATATTTTCAAATAATTTCATAATTTTCACATGTCAAAAACTGCTCACAACCCATCGAAGATTGGCTTGTGACCCACCAATAGGTTGAGAATTACATTTGTAATTTGTCGGTAATGTTAAAATAATTAGGAACCAACAATTAATTTGTTTCCTTTCCCTGTGGGGGGTCACTGAGCTGATTATACTTCGTCACCGGCCTAACCGATAGGAAGGAAAAACAAAGAAGCTTTGAGTGCCTTCTTCACAGTTTGAGTTTGGCAGGTCCCCCTATTGGTGCAGTTTCAAACAAGGTGATGCAGGGTAGGAAATAAATTACCAGTAAGATGCAGTACAACAGAGGTGATAAGAAGGGTTTGGCAGAGTAAAACGGCCACTCTTGTTTTAAATGCAGGGGTTCGTTTACGTTCAAAATAAAGATGCTTGTGTTTCAATTGTGGGAAAAATCTTTCCAAATGTAGCTGCAATATTTTTTCAGGTTTAGTATAAGTCTGTTGCAAATTATAATTTAATTATTTGTAATCTATTAAGTGTAAAGTTATTAATTTGTGAAATCACAACGGTACAATATTTATCAATATATATTAAATAGACATCAAAAACCAACGCAATACAAGTTTAGTTAGTTAATATTTACACTATGCAATCACTATTTCAGCTACCAGTTAAGTAAGTTAATAAAAAATTATCTTAACAGGGCAGTGTCCCACACTTTGGGAACCACTCCTATATAATTTAGCTGATATTAATTAAAAGTAACATCTTTGAGCTCTTTAATTAGGGAATTATTTATTAGGGAAGTTATTTTTAATAAACCTCTTATTAAAGATAGGCCCTAATTTAAAAGGTGCATAATTTGGAGGATTTGTTTACTTCAAATACATACTTTGTAGAAACAAAGTAAAATAACTTATATGGAAATTAAATTAGCAAAAAAATATTTCAAATCCTCTTTAAGTTAGGCTATATATCCAGTCTATTTATTATTTTAAAAAGCTATAGGAAAAATAAGTTTATTCAATTAAGGTTATTTTAATTGCCATTAATGTTGAGTTTCTAGGCCTAATTAAAACCCTCACTCACACTTTGTTATTGTTAAAATTGAGACGAGTATTCATTGTATGAACAGCTTTTATTTATAGGCCTATGAGCTTTTGGGTCAAAACTGTGTGCGCAAGTGTGATAATACTGCAGCCTAGAGTTGGAAACTATAATATTGTTTTGGTCTATTTAAAGTTATCACAATATATAGGTTATTTTCTCTTTAGTCAACTTTGTTACTTTGTTGATGTCAAACTTGTGAAGTTGGTGCCTTGCTGTGTGTTCTGAACCCTACTTAATCATGAAGTTTTTACTTATGAAAGAGATTATATAATGTTCCTGGGTGAATAAATTGAGAAACACTTGTGGTACTGACTCCTTTTAATACTATGCATCTACATCTATTGGCATGTTAACTAAATGTCATTCTCGTCTAGTCTTATTTGCCGGTGATTTTTAAGTTAAAGTTTGAATCCTGTTTGGGTGGACTGAGGTTACTTTTCCTAATTAGTTGATCACTCTTCCTCCATACAAATGTGGGTATATATTCTTTATTCCCTACCTTCCTCATCCTTACCTCATTAGTGATGAACTGTAAAACACGGGGCACAAAATGAAATATAAGTACATCCTAAAGATTATCTTTGCAGTTTGCAATAGTGTGTTTTTAACTAGTGGGCTATAGTAAAATAAGATAGATTGTTATTTTATTCTATATGCCACTCACCCGCCTCGGTGACGTAGTTGGCTAACGTGCTTGTTTCGTGTAAAGCCAGTCTGCCGAGGATGGGGAGATTGAGGTTCGAATCTTGGTCGGGTGAACTGGGGATAGTTTTTCCTAAATGGTTTTCCACTCTCCCTCCACGCAAATGCGGGTTCACCTCCTCTAAATTCAACCTTCCCAATTCCTAATCTATTTGCGTAATTAGTACTTACGCGTATAACCCGAACAGGTAGTAAGACGCGGTGCTAAATAAATAAAATATAGGGCACTCTGTGACACATTGGTTATATTTTAAAATTAGATGCTACATTAAACATTTATGGTGGAGTCAATATCACATGCTTGATACATCATTCATTTAATAAAGTTATATTTTTCTGAACACATTTAAAAATATTTGTCAAAACTTAATAATGTGTTTCAAATATTTAAAAACATATCTAGATATCACTGCTATGTTAATTGTTAGAGACCTTTGTCAATATTGATAGGCTTAACTTTATATTTCAACACTATGAGAATAATTATATTTTGAAATTTGGTCATCCCTTTGTAGCCAACTGAAGAGCTACATGTGTACAAAATAGGAATATGTTAGCCAATAAATAAATGTTTCCCAAAGTTTGGTTGAAATCTGCTAGAATGAGTTTTTGACAGTCAAGGAAAAGGGGTGGCTAACTCTATTTACCTTTATAATATATTTAAAGAGCTTTTATCCAGACCTAAACTTCTTTATGTAAAGTGCATTGTCTCACACTCACAGACTATTCTCTCATATTGTCTCACACTGACAGATTATTCTATTATATTGTCTCACACTGACAGACTATTCTATTATATTGTCTCACACTGACAAGACTATTCCATTATATTGTCTCACAC
>CABFWB010004317.1:9906-21193 GCA_902151455.1 Timema bartmani
GACAGACAGACAGACAGACGGAAATTCAAAAACCACTTTTTCGGATTCAGGAAGTCATGAAACGTCAAAATTCATCAAAATCTCGAGTTCGATTTTTTTGACGATCACAATACTTTCTCTACCTGTAAGATAGAGAGAAAGTAAAAATCATATGTCGACTAACTTTAAACGAGTTTTCCCCCAAAAATCATACAGTTTTATTTATCATGTCAAACACTACCCAGATATAAAATTTAAACCAAATCGTTAAGGTTATTTTAATTTTTTTTTAAAGTTTTTCAAAATCTCTCATCACTTTAATAAATGTTTACAAAAAACAAAATATACAGTGTTATTCTGGAGCTCAACCGCTCTTTATACATCCATTTTAAACATAATTGTTGGAGCCATTATTCTCTAAAAATTTGGAACTAACAAAAATCACTTATATTTTAACTACCATTTCTTTGAGGGTTAGGGTCGAAATCAAAATATCAATTTCAAACGAAATCCATAAAACTCTTTTGGATTAGTAGCCAAGAACAGATAGACAGACGTACAGACAAACAGGGGGACGGACAGAAAAGTAGGCTAAGATCTACTCTGTTTGGGTTCCGGTTCAAATAAAATACAAAAACTCATCATAATATTGAGATAGATTTTTTTCACTACTTTTGAAATAAATTCTCTTAGTAAGAAATTAAAATTTATAACTGTGCATATCTTTTAAATGAGTGGACGCACAAATATATCATATATAATCTTTTTGACCCATAAATAAATAAATATTATGAGAAGATAGAAAAGAATTGAGCCTTCAATCTTTTGTTTAAAATATGGTTTACAAACATTAAAAACTTAATATCAGTAGTGTCTTAATATGTAAATAATAGGCGACGCCAATATTAGGGTCAATTCTTTGTTATTCACGACCTGTATAGAATATACAAATGTTATGTTTATTGACATAGAAATGGAATTCGAATGAATCAAATAATTTTTCTTCATTTATAATCATATAGATATCAATCTGCTCTTTCATAAAATTTAAAGATTAGTGTGAGTCGTAATATAATTTGAACAATTGAGCTCATTTTATTGAGGCACGCCAGAATATACATAGCGAGAAAAGAACACGCCCATCTGCGCTGATGTGTAGTGCTAGAGGTTAGCAATTAACAATGAAAACGTCAACTTAATTAATATTATACAACAAGACCAGCATAATTCCCACATGAGCACGGGAAATTAATGTTACGAAACAATCGCGAATATAGAGTCTGTTTTGTTAAAAACTTTTAAAAATATGTTTATTATTAAAATATAATCATAAATCTATTTTTATCCAAGCAAATTATAGCTAAAATATTGTTACTAATGTGAAATAATTTCATTTATAAATTCTAAATAAATAGTTGAGGCCATTTTAAAATAATTTTCAATTTAAAAAATCAATTATTAGCAGAATAACTTTGAAATGAAAGTTGATCTTATAAAAAATGTTTAAGATGCTATTTATAATATAAAATATTCTCCAGGTTTTCATTTTGGACAAAACAATTGGTATAGGTTATTTCAAAACATTTCTAATTTAAAAAATCAGTCGTTAGTAAGCTATCCTCAATTTTAAAGCAATAATTAAAATGATTTAATTAGAGATACGGCCATATAGTATATACATGACAAATTTCAACGAGCTCCCAAGTATTTTAGCTCCAAATATATAATCAGTAGCCTATTTCTAAATATGTTGTAAGATCCAGTTTTTAACCAAATGAACAATCTTTTAAAAATTAAAAATATGTTTCAACATACCTTTTGTAGATATTTAGATGCGAGAAAATCCTCACTTATACAAATATAATAGCTTTGGTTATTTGATACTTCAACTTTTTTTAGTTTAGTAACAAATTTAAACCTAGTTTACTTTGATTTATACCTGTAAAACCGCAGGATTTGTTTTTGAAGTAGTTTTTTTCATGAGGTTCTGGTTTTAAATAACTTTAAGTAATTAATCGTGGTTCATGGTATAATTACTTCCTTTAGAAGATTAAGAAATATACACTCAATAGCGTTTCATTAGGATAATAGACGCTCTCATAGAGACGGATAGAGCGAAAACAAATGGTTTCAACAAATATTAAAATGTTAAATAAGAATTTAGATTTTATTTTAATTTTATTTCAATATAAAAACAGTATCTCACTTTTCCTTATAATTAATTTATAAGGCAAGCAGTAAATATATTGGGAAGCCTTGTAATAAATTATGCTTAGCATTTGATTATATTGTTAATAGGGGAAAAATGACTGTGTTGAAACTGTGTCTGTGTGGGTTTTTTTACAAATTGATTCAAAACTCACGGGAGAATGCATCACGGTGCATTTTAGTCATCAGTAGCCTGTACGACTCTCTTCAGTGACCGAACGATCTTAGGCATCACTCTCGCGTTAAACTTGCCTGCTGATGATGGGAATATCACGGTTATAATTCCTGTCGGGTCTACTGAGTTTTTTTAACCTAAATTGTTTCCCACTCTCCTTTCCACGCAAATACAGATAGATTACCTCTAAGATACTTAATTCCTCATCCCTACACAATTAGAGTAATTATACTACTATACAGCCACATTGCTGACTCAATCACTGAGATTAATGTTTACTCACTTTTAGATGAGCTAGAAACTTGAAATTTGGCAAACTTATAGCTTTTAGCCTGTAACTGACGGAAAAATTCCAAAAAGTTAAAAAAAAATTAGCTCGCAAAAAATTCAAAATGTTGGAGCAACTTTAAAGTCAGTGCGGACCTTTCTTTGGAGGTCTCTTGTGGCTAAACAGTAAGACATATCAAAAAACGGCTCTGGAATTACATTAGTTTACATTCACTGGCAAAGAAAACGCACTGGAGGCTCGGGGGCGTAGCCCCCTACGATCAAAGCGAGTTATCATATATACGTATAACTTGAACAGGTAGTAAGATGTGGTGATAAAAAAATAAATATAAAAAGCTTGTATCGAGACTGACCTTTCATTACCTGGCTTTTCATTTGTTCGGGAAATTTATGTTTTTTTTAAAGTTTGTATAAAATTTTTACTATTTTAAAACGTGACATAGGTAACGTTATGTTTTCCAAATAAAAATCAATCAATTTAAACTTGGGGAATTCGTGTTTGGAACTAGAATATTGAGTTACATTTTAAGCCAAAGAGATGTGCAAGCTATTAGCTCCAATATAGTTGAGAGCTGTTGTCTTTGAGTCTAGATGAAAGGGAAGTTAAAAAAAAAAATACTTGATGTAGGGGATATCCTTGAATGTCAGATTTGATTGATATTTGCTCTAAATCTATAGCTTAAATTATATGCCCATAAGAAAAATTTAAACTCAGATGCTTTGATATTAAAATACTTAATGTGAACGCAAGGACCAAGGTACCCACAGATTCTATATGTTTCAGAAAATTAAAGAAACATGGGGGAAATGGAGCAGGAGTTCTTAATTGCATGTATAATTAGTGCAATCAGCTTGCCACAGTTATACTTAACATAATTAAAGCCACACCAGTGTCCGTGCAGTCTTAGACATCAGAATCACATTGAACAAGGCCACCGTTAGTGGATACTTAGGTAATGAAAGAAGATAAGCTTACATGAAGAAATCTTATAAAAGTTCAAATGGTGCTGAATATTTTTTCTTTCTCAGCAACGCGTCTTACTACCCGTTTGGATTATACGCCTATGTACCAATTATACTAGTATGTTTGGCATTATGAAGGTTTAATATATAGGATTTGCACCCCCATTTGCGTGCAGGAGGAGTGGAAAACCATTTCTAAACAAACATTATAGGTGGACCCAATCTCTCCGTCTTCGGCAGTTTATTATATTGAGACCATTCTGTCACTGAAGTGAGTGGTAACAAATTAATTATAAATATTGAAAAATTGTTTGAATCATATCCCTATAAATATTATCTAAATGCTAGCATTTAAAATTAATGATGGATAAAAATGGTTTGTATAGTTGATCATAGAATATAATTTATATTTTTAAGATTTTTGTTGCCAGGAACAGAAACATATTTCAAACTACTCGTGATATTTACACTTCAAAGTGATAAACGGAGGGGCCTAATGTAGGCAATAGGGGATATTTATTAAAAACATGAAGTATTTTTTCTGGTATAAAATGGGATTATGACGTCCATATTTTCAAGCAGTATGTAACAAGAAATAAACATATCATAAATATTAAACACAAATAGTTAATCGATACTACATTCTTCAAGAGTCTAAAATGAAATTCTAGAAAAATATGTGTTACTGAATGAAAACCACCATGATATGTAATATGTAGGCCTAAATGCTACAGGTAAAGTCCGAACTTGAATGGCGTCAATATTATTCAGGCAATGTTGATATTATCCTAAATACATGGATAAACTTAAGTGAGAGGTGATCGAATTATGTTTTTCAATGTTTATTCGGATAATATAAGCACTATCCGCCCACACTTGGATAATGTCATATTTTATGGTTGAGGTTTGGTTAGTTTAAGAAAGGTTAGATCATGTTAGTAGAAAATAAAACACCAAAATGAGTAATTTTGAATGTTAATGCATTGCTACAATCCAATTTCAGGCTCCAGATCGAAATAACATCCCAAAATATAATCCGTATGGAAACATGTTAAGTTTTACAAATTGTAGTCTATTCAACGTGATCTTGCTGGCTGGTGTTGATATTATCCGGACAAGGTCTAAAATTTGATAAATTACTTTCTATTTCTGACCTTATAACCTTGATAATGTTGACATCTCTAGGCTAATATCGACATTAATCAAATTTCGCGCACTACCCGTAACATATACAAAGGGTGATTATCAGAGCCCTGCGTTTGTGGAGATCGCGATAATTCGCGAATGTTAGATATGGAATTTTTTCTATCAAATGTTCACATTTCAGGTTACCCTGATTGCAAATATATGCTCAGAATTGTTGCGATAATTCGCGAAATCGGCGTTTTAGCGCGATATTCGAGATTTTAAACGATGTCCGCGATAATCGCGATTTAGTCGCAATTTTCGGCATTCGCGCTAATATTTTGGGATATTGAAAAATAAATATTTTAAGTTTGAAAATTGCATTTTTAATATTCGAATTCGCACATGAAGTTGTCAAAACATGTCGACTCGACCGGTGCCAACAAGTTGTTTGGGGAAGTGAGGGTTTGGAAGGCCCTCAGCTATCTTTTTAATCCCTCCAATATTCTAAGTAGGAGTACGCCTAACATAGAGCAGGTCAAGATTAATTTTAAAGTACTGCCCTTTTTTGTCAACTACGATGGAGATTTATCTTTTTTCTACATTGAAATGTGTAAAAAATTGAAAGTTTTGATGGAACAGAGTGATGGCATCGAAAGTTTAAAAATTGAGAATGTGCTGCTAGGGCTGAAGACAGACAGTATGTTCAGTGACTTCGCAACAAAGTGTTTGCAAGCGTTGTGGATGCCGATTTCAAATGCAGATTCAGAACGATATTTTTCTAGGTATAGTTTAGTAGTAACAGGCCGCAGAACCACAATGAAAGTGGATAACATTGTTACCAGCTGCATGTTGCAGTTTGGTGATGTTGAGTAGTTATTTTGTATTTTTCTAGCCTAAATTGAGATTTAAAAATATAGTCACAATTTTTGTGAAGTAACAAGATGATTTTTGTGTAATATTTTGTCTTTGTGACTTGTACATACTTTTCCCGGACCAGCTGCCGCTAAATCTTACTTTTTTAATAAGTTGACAGCACATTTTTTACGGACTAGTGTTTTTTACCGTTTTGTCCAAACAAAATGTAATTTTTGGTTTTCACTTCAATATGTTTAGTTTACCTGTTTCAAACATTGTCCTGGAAGTCTAGTTTTAACCCAACAAAGTCACCTTAATCACGAAAGTTTGGTAAAAACCACTTTTTTAACGCTTTTGTCTTAATTCGATAATTTCGTCGCAAAAATAGGATTTTTGTAATTCACCGCTTATTCACCGCTTTTGGGAAACTTAAAAACGAAATTGGGCTTTTTTATTCACCATAAAAGCAGGGCTCTGGTGATTATCATACAGTACAGGATGTTTCATTCGCTCTCGGCATCTGAGTTTCAAATTAATGGACGTAATTGGTGTATTAGAAGCACATAAGGGTCAAGAGCGAGTGAAACACCCTGTATAATATAGTTACAAATAAAAAAGGTGTATTCAAGGTTTGGTTACCCAAGAACAGTAACAGACTCTAAAGGCGACGTTATTCCTCACTCCCAAAAAAAGATTTGATTACATAGTATCACCATACTAATTATGATTATACACTTATATGGTCTGCTCTGGGGACAGCATTCTCATCACGGTAAGAGGTTTGCCGAGTAAACCAGTTTGCTTTAGTTTGGTTAAAGTTTATTTTCACAACCTTAGAACTGCCTTGGGGGCCATTATAATTCAGGGCTTGTGGGTCCAGCTTCCTCCCCCTGTCCTCTTGCCGTTCCACTATTAAAATAAGGAACTAATTGATGAATCTCCCTCAGCAAAATGTCGACACATTTGCTCTAAATTCTAACCTATTCATTCCTACCACATTAAATCTATATATATATTAATGAAAATAATAATAGTTAACTTTAAAAAACGCATTAGTGGTCGCATGGACTAAACTATCACTCTCGCAATATACTATATTGCTGGTGTTTTCACTGGGGTTCGAATCCTAGTCAGGTGTACATACATGTATATATATATGTCCTAGTGGATCTTTAAGACCGTATTTTCAAACTAGTGTTGAGTGTAATGTTTGAGGTTAAAATTACAGCTACAGTTGAAAACTATTTTTGAATTATGTATCTTTGTATCACGTCTTGCTATCCGTTGGAGATATAATTTAATTACAGAATTCACTGAAAATGTACACAATTATGAGTGCATAGACAGGGGAAAACTACCTAGGAAAAAGCTCCCTCAATACACCTGACTAGGATTCGAAACCCAGTCAAAACACCAGCAATATAGTATATTGTGAGAGTGACAGCTTAGTCCATGCAACCACTAGTATATATATAATAAGATCTGGTTTGAACCAAATCAGTGGCTTCCAGAGACACAGCTGTCCACCTTAATCTATAGAGAGTGGATAAACACATTAGTATAAATTCCCCTAACCTTTATACGGTCTAGTATTGTGATAGTTCAACTAGTTTGTTCCTGTTTTCCTCTTGTTCATTAGTAGCTTGGATTGTGTTCTTCATACTTTCATACTAAGTGTTTGTATCAGTATACGATGATCAGATATCAAACACACATACATTCTCATATAAAGTGCATAGCCTACACATGTATGAATGGTCAAATGGAAACCGAGGGTGAAGATAGGGAGTACATAATATTAACACCAACCTCGGGTATGATAAAAAAATAACTCAAGTGTTATAACTACTTATATAAACGTTGAAACATAAAATATGTTCGTCTCAAATGTGATACCTAGTTATTCTATATGGGTGACCTGGTGGTCTAGGGGTAGGGTGTCAGACTTCTGTGTTGGGGGTCCGGGGTTCAATCCTAGGTCCCGTCACAGATTTATCTGATTGCCAAACCCTTCCTTCACCTCTGAAGAGATGTGTATTAATCACAACTTGTGAATGTGAGGAATGACAGGCCTCCACCGTGGTTCGGATTCCACGTTAAACTGTAAGTCCTCCATTTCATCCCACAATCACCCTACCATTACACATACTACCATTACACATTAGCGTAAGTGCGTATAACCCGAATGGGTAGTAAGACGCGGTGCTAATAATAATAATAATAATAGTTATTCTATAGCATAGGGAACTCGAAAGTTAATTGTCGCACTTACAAAGTACACCATCTATCCCCATTATAAGCTAGCTCTATCCAGTCTAACTCGTTACACCCTATCCCTATATTGAGCTAGTTCTATCCAGTCCACCTCATTACACCCTATCTCTTTCAGGTCCATTCTAATGTTATCCTCCCATCTGTGTCTCGGTCTTCCCAATGGCCTCTTCCCATTGGATTTGTCATTCCATACCATGAACGAAGTTCTAGATGCTCACATTCGCGCTGCATGTCCTGCCCACCGTAATCTACGATACTTTACTATTCTAACAATATCTTGTAGTGAGTACAGGTTATGTAACTCATCATTAGGCAACCTATTTCACTCCCCAGTATTTTCATCCCACTTTGAACCAAATATATTCCTAAGCCCATTGTTTTTGAACACCCTAAATTTGTTTTCGTCATGTAAGGTAAGAGACAATGTTTTACAGAAACATGGCCAGTTAATATATTTAACAATAGGGTTATTTACATCACATTAGTTTGGATTGCCAATGATTTTTATTTAGTGATTATAAAAGCTTTATAAATTATGTTTATTTGTCATCGGTTCAGAACATTAAGTTTACTGGACACAGCTTTCACTCTTTTAGTGGGTGACATTGTGATTTGAATGGTAAACTCTCACTCGGAATAGCTTACTGTGGGTGTGGGGGTGTCACAATGATCGCCCGCTCTTAGACAACTTTGGTTATCTCAATTTTAACGATGTACCAACTTACCCACACTCAAATAAACATCATCTGTATGTGGAGAATTTACCAATCCACCTTTTCCTCTCTGCATATCACTTGTTTGACAACATCACGCTGCTAAGCTATGAGAGCGACCAACAGTGCAAACAACAATACTTGGAAGGTTTGGTTGTTAAAAGTTGTTAATTTTAATATATTAATATTTATAAAAAATTGTTATGGCTACTTAGTATGTATATTTTTTCGGTTTAGTATTGAACAAATATACTTGTTGTCAAAAATCTAGGATTGTATGTCAATTAGACTTAAAAAAGGCCCCAATAACTTTACTTGCATTGCATGTGTAAATTAACGTTTGTGTACTTGCACGCATTGATGCAACTTAATAAGTAATTTTTGTAATCGATAAATGAGGTAAATTTTATGTTAATTGATGAAATACACGAGAATATTAAAAAAGGAACCAAAATCAAAAGTAACTATTTAATAATGGTCATTGTTTATTCTTTAATAATATTTATAACCTAAAAAATAAATAATAGCTGTTTTAATGTAAAAAAAAATGGTCATCCTAGTCCTATGCGAGTTCTGCGAAAATACTCTCTGTCGTTGAATTTAGGGTAATGTCAGGTAGCACATATAAATAGATTGTTTGTAAATACTTTATAAACTAAGGTAGTATAATTAACTTAGTCAAGTTAGTTTGTACCTGCATCGGTGAGCAAGTGGATTAAGAGTCAGGTGCATCTTATCTGATTTGCCACTGCCAAGAAGGCTAGGGCTCGAAATAGTGCCAGGTATAGTAAGGGATATTTTTCTTTAATTGTTTACAAATCTTCCTCTACACAAATTTGGGTACATTTCCTATTACTAAAAAAAATAATTTAAATAAAGATGCTATAGCCTGCACAGGTAGTAAAACTCAGTGTAAAAGATATATAATTTAAATTTTACCATTTTTTCATCATTAGATATCTAGCGACTCTAACCTCTTGTACAGCCACAATATCAAATTCAAATCTACTTACTACATCAATCCTTTATTATAGTGCCACTAGCCTATATAATCCATGTCCCAATCCTAATCTCTCTCCTAGTTTTACTAATCCATGACCTCCCCCAGGTATATCTGGAGATTTTGAATGGGGGACTATTTTATCTCCGGTATATTTTACCTCAGGAACAACCGTGGAAAACTTTTATATTTCTTATTGGGTTTTTTAAGCTGAAAGCTCATCATGCTCACGCCCAACCCTCAAGCTGGAGGACCACCCTCATCGTCTCTCCACAACTGCTTATTAATATATTTTATATATAATTCAAATTCATTTTTATACCATGAAAATTTTAATAATTTTGAAACCTACACAGGTCTGGTTGATGGTCTCAGTATACATTTACAGTGCTCTGGATTACGATGAACGTGGCCTACAAAAAGTAATGAACGCATTATTCTTTTTATAGCACCGCATCTTAAAACCCATTCGGGTTATATGCTAACGCACTTTTATTAGTCGAATTGATTTACATCGTAGCAATAATGGATAAGTGTGAACTTTAAGGAAGTGTTACCAAATATCAATACTTCAAAGTACATCCTTCCCTCAAGTTTCTTAGACTTATAAATCCAATTATAATTACAAAAATCTATACTTTTCTTAACTCCAAAGGGAACAAGATTTTACTCAAAATGTACCTAATAAAGAGTTAATTATTTGTCAATTAAAGACTAAATAAATGAAATATATTGTAAAATTAAAATAGATATAAACTAAAAGCCAGTGAGGAAAAACTAACCCCTTAGTACCTTGCACTGTACATAAATATACGTGTAGGGGTGTTATGAATGTTAGTCACACGAGTACCTGTGAAACGTAAACACATTCCAGGTTGTCTACCAACCTACTCTTTTTCACGCTTTAATTAAACATTGAAAAATGTCACGCATGCGCAGTTCAAAGTTACCAACAGATCTTCTAGCCAATATTGGTTTTGATAACGCTTGTTTTGCGATCCATTTAAATACTAACCAAAGTGAGTTCAAAGTTCATTTTAAGAGCATAGATTGATTTTATAATATAATAAATGCTACACTTAATTTTATCTGTTGGCAGTGGTGATACTTACTCAATGGCATTATGTACTCGAAATTTCGTTGCTGCACCTACAAAAGTACGCCACATATCTTTATCTTGAGCTAGATCTATCGAGTTCACATCATTACACACTACCACTATCTTGAGCTAGTTCTATCCAGACCAACTTATTACACCCTATCTCTATCCTGAGCTAGTTCTATCCAGTCCACCTCTTTACACCCTCTCTCTATCTTGAGCTAGTTCTATCCAGTCTACCTCATTACACCCTCTCTCTATCTTGAGCTATTACTATCCAGTACACCTCATTATACCCTCTCTCTATCTTGAGCTATTACTATCCAGTACACCTCATTACACCCTATCTCTATCCTGAGCTAGTTCTATCCAGTCCACCTCTTTACACCCTCTCTCTATCTTGAGCTATTACTATCCAGTACACCACATTACACCCTATCTCTATCTTGAGCTAGTTCTATCCAGTCTACCTCATTACACCCTCTCTCTATCTTGAGCTATTACTATCCAGTACACCTCATTATACCCTCTCTCTATCTTGAGCTATTACTATCCAGTACACCTCATTACACCCTATCTCTATCCTGAGCTAGTTCTATCCAGTC
>CABFWB010004317.1:25198-61637 GCA_902151455.1 Timema bartmani
AGGGATGGTAGCAGTCATCAGAAACTGTGAGGAGCGTAAAATATTTACTAGAATGTAAAGTATTCAATACCGATGATCAAAAAGAGAAGAACAATTGGGTTCGAGAGTCACTGGAGATCATGAATTTTAAATCCAGGGGAAATTCCTAGAATATTTCCAACTTTATCTTTTTATTTGATTTGGTTGGTAACATTGACATTTCTTAATTAATTTAAGAACTAGGGCCTACTACTGGCACTTTCAATGATATTTATTGTAGTAATGTAGTTTTAAATTAATGTATTATATGTTGAATCTATTAATTATTGGGTCTACATATTTTGGCAGTAAGCTACAAACCAATAACAAGGAAGTTCGATTTTCAAATTTACCAACAATCAGAGAAGTACCTTTGATTGAAAATGTATTATGATGTTCTTCTAGGTACGAGCAAGTTACATTTTTATTTTTATACTAAATAACAATGGTTTGTCATTTGGCGTCTTGTTAGAAAATATATAGACATATAATACTGTATCTTACACATGAATTATATAAACTTTGTAGTGTAAATTAATCTATCAGATAATAAGTTTCAGATTTATTGTTTTTGTATTTAATAAATAATAATAAAATCAATTATACCTACAGAAGTTTTATTTTTATACATTTTGTGAGTGTTTGGGTTTAGTTATGTGTTTATTTTAAGAATAGGGCATACATTTAAATATATTGAAATAAATAAAATTATTAATGTAATTTAAATATATGTTAAAGAACAGACACTTAGTTCAGTTGGTAACCTGTCTGACCCCTGAGATAGGGGTCCCGGGTTTGATTCCTGGCATGGCCGAAAATATATCATTGATGAAAATATTGGTTTACCCTTTCACAATGATAAATTGACGTCCGGGGTCTGGATGTTGTCCCTGCCCTAGTCTTAAGTTAGATTATAAGGCATATTAACTTAAGTCCCGACAGGCCCAGCAAACCTCTAGTGGAGAGATAAATATATAGATTGAATAAAAAACTGACCCAAACCATAGTTTGGAAATAGATGTAAATATATATTAAAGCTTTACCTAAATAAGTATAGTCAGTCCACGACCCTTACCTAAACAATGTTCCTGTGTAGGCTTTTATTTATTTTAATTATATTTGTGATTGACACAATCCCTAACTAGGTACTAAATATAAATTTATAATAATCATTTTAATGTTTTTTTTTGTTTTTTTCCGCCTTTAAAATACTATAGTTTAAACTATACACGTAAATGTTGCTAATATTCATTGACTAAGGGAGGGAGGGGGGTTGTAGGTTTAAAATATCACCAAAACTTGAAAGTTCCCAAAGTTTTTAATGTCAATAGAAATAGTGTTTTAAGAAGTCAATATGTATAGTAATTTAATGTAATTTGAGTATGCAAATGATCTGCAGAGAGAAAAGTTTGTTAAATTTGCATGGATTTCTTCTAAAAACCATGCTTTCCCTGCGGACCCGCAAGATTCAAAACACTTGAGTTTTTAACGGATGGACGTAAAGGTTTCCTTGGAACAGTTTTTTCATAAAACTAAAATGGTGCCTTTTGAAAGTATTCTGTCATATTTTCTAAACAATTTTTTTTAAAAGGACATCATCAAGCTCTTGGATGTTTGATAACAAATTTTAACACAAATATAAATGTTAAATAACTATTTTTTCACCATGCAGGTCAAGGCTGCCATACAAAAATTTTAATATAGCGAAAAATATATGTGTCATAAAAGAGAAGGCACTGAAAGCTTAACACTAGATTATTTTGTAGACGGCCTAACAAGCTGAGGAAAACAGATCATAGCTGGCATAATTATTAGCATAATTAAATAGTAGATAGAAACTGCCCTCATAATAATGATTTCAGAAACGTTCTCACCAATGAGCTTAGTGAAAATTGAAGTTTTCATGGGGCTCAAAGGCTACGATGTTTATATTTTGTATGCTTTTTATGCTACTGCAGTAAACATTTATTGGACTATGCAAACAAATACACTTATAAAGAATAATGTTCTTATTTCTCAGAGTTTAATAATAAACTTTACACGCTTTTGGTTCTTAGAATGATATAATGCGTCACTTTCTCAATCTAATCTTGATTTAGGGTGTTTTTTACTCTAAATATTCCACTTTTCTCCCACGTGAATTCGGGTAATTTACTCGAAATTGAAACTTTCTAATCCCCAATAGATTTTTGTAATTGGTTCAAATGCAGTTAGCCCAAAAGGGGGGTGGGAAGAGTCTAAAATGGCAAATATTAATATGATCATGTCCTAAACTTGAGATTCACAAACTTAAATAAAATTTCATATAATTTGTTTCTTTTACCTGAATAATGTACCTTTTTAAAATATCTGTATAGTTGGTGTCTGGTCATATTGTACTCCCACTTTTTTCTAAAATCCGCTGAATAGTAAATATCTGATCCGTTGTTGATCTATTTTGTCTAAATCCACGCTTATGATCCCCAATTATTTTCTCTGTGCATGGCATCAATCTAATCAAAACTTTGTCAGATAAAAAAAGGTGTTATCTTGGTATTAGTGAGATACCTAAAAATTAATTACACTCTGATTTATCTCTCGTTTTAAAAATGTGTATTAATGTTATGGAGATATGCCACACAACAGTTTATGAATTTCTATTACTAGCACTCCATCACCTTCCTCTATTAACTCTGCTGGAATTGAGTCTATGTTTGGAGCAGTGGTGATGGCCGCTAGAATGATTTGCCATTGCCTAACAGCTGATTTATATATTTTATAAAGATCACAGAATTCTTGGCAAGAATTGAATCGGCTTTCTTTTAAACACCGATCACCTGCTAAAAAGAGTATTGGGACTAAACAAGAATAAGACTTAGATTCTATACTTAAACTTATACTTAAACTTACATTAATTACCAAAGTTCTAATCACAGTACAAGACCTTACAATTATATTATTTTGTATCACTTTGAAAGACGCTATACCTACGAGGTTAATTGTATTTAACTATTCAACATCAGTGTTGGAATATAAACTATGTGTTATTATCAATTTTTGTTCTAGCTATTTTAATTATATTTTAATATGTTGTATATATTATTTTTTGACTTGTCAACTTATGGTCTAATAATTGTTGTTGATGATGTTATTGATACATTTTTAAGCTATCATGACTTATACTTGTTGAAAGCACAGTTTAACCGGTGTTTGAACATTAAAGTATATTAATTTAACCTTTTAAATAATTTTTAACATTTTATTAACTAATCAGTGTTTATATCCTTTCACTTTATATTTCTAATCTTAAGTTTTTATCTAAGTCTTAACCATAATTTTTATTAGTGTTTATACATTTACGGTCATTAAAGCTCGATCGTGGGCTCACACTATGGAGCTTAGATATATTCTATGAAAGTATTTAGCAGTTTTAAATAAAAACTTTATTTATATGCATTGTTGTCAACATTATAAAAAAAGGAATTTATACTTAAGTGAGATAGGAAACAAACTGAATAAAATAAAACCAGCTTGCTACTTTCTCCTGTTCAAGGTCCGTCATCTAGATTTTAAAAAACACATCAGTGAGTCGATATCTGAGGGCAGACATGAATATAAGGCAGTAAATAGATCAAGAAAGAAACTCAAAACTCAAATATATTATATAGAAATATAGACAAATTATCAGTTAATATTGGAAAACTAAAACAACTTTTATAAATTTTAATTAAAGGTATAATTTCTTAGTGGTTGATAAAATTGCGACTGAAATCAGAACAATCTTTTTTAAAACTACTCATTAGATATATTAACTGAATCCGGACACTAATCTTCTTCTATTTATGCTAAATTTCACGGATTAGCTAGTCTCCTCTCTCTCTCCCTCTCTCTCTCTCTCTCTCCCTCTCTCTCTCTCTATATATATATAAATAATATTATGTATATTAAATTATAATAATTAGTGTTGGATATAAATTTTAATTTTATTATGCTTCAAGATATTGTTGATTTTGGTCTGCAACGTTTATATCTCTTTTTCTCTCTCTCTCTCTCTCTCTATATATATATATATTATATATATATATATCATATATATATATATATAAAATATATAGAGAGAGATAAACGTTGCAGACCAAAATCAACAATGCTTCAAGATATTGTTGATTTTGGTCTGCAACGTTTATCTCTCTTTCTCTCTCTCTCTTTCTCTCTATATATATATATATGTATAAAACTGATATAATAAACTACTTCAATGTTATATTCAAAGTAGGCATCTACAAATAAGAATCACCATTAGCGTGGAGAGAGGATGCGAAAACCACAACAATAAATCACTTGTCAAAAACTACCCTCAGTTCACTGAGCCAGGATTCGAACCTTTGCCTCCTCATCAAAAACTNATATATATAATATATAGAGAGAGATAAACGTTGCAGACCAAAATCAACAATATCTTGAAGCATAATAAAATTAAAACTTATATCCAACACTAATTATTATAATTTAATATACATAATATTATTTATAGAGTAAAATGTTGACTTATTTAATTTTTCTTTAAATATTATTTTGTATATGAATCATAATTTTTTGGCATATTTCAGTTTATTTTGTTGGATGCACACACCAACCCGATATGCTCTTTGTATTTGGGCTTCTCGGAAGTTAGGCCAAGGCCAACTAGCAGCCCAAGTAAGTCGTTCAGGATGGCGAATTTCTATTATTATTACAATTATTGTTGAACAGAATTTATTATTAGCTTGTAATTGATTTTTAATCCAGTAAAATGGAATTTTATGTTATTGAAATAAAAAAGAACTTTATCAGAATTTGATATTCTGGCTTTGCCTGAGTCAAAATGTTCTTATTACGTCAGTGTAATACCTGCAGAGAATCCCGACAGTAAAATTAATTACACAAGACCTACTTCCTAATCTCAATAAACAATCAACAATATTTTTGATCATTCATCAAAGCAAATTCATCCAACCTTCAATTTAAATAGTAATTACTGTATTTATTACCCCGCAATACCGGTCCATGAAGGCTTCCCAACTGACAGATCTCAGCTACTCTCTAGCGATCTAGGACAAGAATTAATCCAAAATTACCAGAAGACGTCTTCAACACTTTCCAAATGTTAATTTGAGTTTAAGTGCCAACAGAAAGTTGAAAATTGAGGAGACGCAGTAAACAATCCAGTTAGAAGGCTGTTTGGATCTCGTCCGGTAGGTCTATCATCACTAATGAAAGACATAAATTACAATTGTGTACTCTTACCTAAATGAATAGAGTGACGTAACGTACTCACACATTAACTAAGATGTACATAAAGTAGGAAATATAAATACCATCCTAACACATTTAAATTGCTTGAAGGAAAATCAATTACGTGAGGTAATCGTTTGTTCTTTAACACCTATATTTTTTAATAATCTACTGGTAAATAAAAGCAAGCAAAATTTTAGTGGTTTAAGACCACATCAGGGGTCGAATGTTCCAGTCAGTCTCACAATGAACTGATGAACTGGATTTTAGCTGACGGGATTGTATAGATTTAAATCTCTGCAGAATGCAACAGTAGTTGTCAACACTTGATGTAGCCTCTATTCATTACATTGCTTAAGCACTTCCCCTTATATAACTATATAATTCCAACTCCTTAAATAAAGTAATTAATAAACATGTGGTTATGTGTATTAACTAAAAATAATTTTCAATAAAAAATTAGTTGTTGCTTAGCACAACATATATACAGGAGGTGTCCATTTATGTGGTAAGAAACTGGGGGAGGAGGCTAGTAGACCTCTAAACAACACAAAAAGTTCATATGAACCTAATGACCTCTGCTTGATGATTCCTGAGATAAGGCCTTCAAAGTGTATGTTGTAATGTTTAATAGAACTCCCTGATACATCCCTGTTCATGTAGTTGCAACCCTGCCTGTGTACCAGCAGTGATACGTCACTTACAAGAGGTGCAACAGGGGTGTTTCAAGAAGGCGTATTTACAATTCCAGTTGAATCTTGGAAGGCCTTATTTCGGGAACGATAGAAAATAATTATGTTCATAAAGAGTTTTTGTGTTGTTTTGGGGTCTAATATCCACAACCCAATTATTTCCCACATAAATCTAAACACTCTGTATATATATATTATTTGTGGTCAAAGGGAAAAACCCATCTAAAACGACTTGGTCTGGCAATGTTTGGTTTTGAATTGCTCTATATCACCAAATCTAAATCTAACTCTAACAAGAGCTTCAAAAAGGTTAGAGTCAAAATAATCATAAATATCTTCAAGTGGTTACTTACAACGTCTAAAATAACAAAAGGAAGAAATTGTCTTATTATTTCTAAGAAGCTATATAATGATATTATAACCTATCTACATAACATGTGGTGAGATTAGTAGATCGGCAACTACTCAAGTTTACCTCCTTGAGGACGATAGAGAGATAAAAATTCGTAGCACAACTTCCTTTGGAGGATAAGTAAATCCGTCGGTCCCATGTTAATCAACTGTGGCATATAAAATATCCCTGGAAATTTATGCGATGAAAATCATTTTCCGGCAAAACGTGTAGGCTCTTTCTCACTCGCTCGTAGAAATACATAAAGTGAGTGGACAGATAACACGCTCCATATGAAATTAACCCACCACAGAAACTGCAACAAGGAAAAGCAAGAATAGCGAAGATTTGTTGCGGCACTATGATCCACATCAGGGGTTAAAGGAATTAATAATGGAAGAAATATTCAACACCTGGTGTGTGTATACATTTTACATTACTTCCCAAACATATGCATTACACAAAAAATAGTGGCCAAACGTGTGGAACTATAATATAAAGATTATCTATTTTAAATAAGGGTACTGTTCAATACTCACGTGATTTATAAATTATTATTTTTTAAATAGCTTAGTAATAATATTGATTGGCTTTACTTATACTGGCATGTGTATATTTCATCTCTCAAAAAATTATTAGTTGCATTAATTAAGTCGATAATATTATTTTATTGATCTATTTTTAGATATGAGATATCTCAATCAGGAACTTTCAAGGGTGCCATTTAATATAAAGTATTTATGACGATTTATTATATATTATATTACTACAATTTTCTCCAAGTAAAACCATTATTTGAAACGTTGAAATATTAACTATTTTACATGTTTTTCTAAAATCACATACGTAAACAAAAAACTCCTTTGTGTTGTGTTCATTGTGTTTGTTGCTTTATCATTCCAGTTTCAATAACTGGACCTTTAGAAAGAGGACAGAACAATGATTATTATCTTGAAGACTGCTGTTTAAAATTAAATTATTCATGTTATTAGATTAAAAATTCGTAAATAAGGTTTTTTTGGTTTATCATAAAGTAAGTATGAAAATTAGTCCCTTAGTAATTTTTTTTTAAATTTTCATTATTTCTTAGGTATAGCTGATATTATAATAAAACAAATGTGTACTAGAAGGGCAATGGCTCTGGACACATTTAACTGTAAAAATTTTGAAATAAATAAGATTTATCACTCGTATATTTTATATCTACAAAATAGGCTTTTTTTTATATAGGTAAATTTTTTCATTCTTTAACCTGAGTCAAATTAATAAGCAGAGACCGATATTTTCCTGTATCGCAAGAATCACCCAGTTACAGACAAACTACAGTTAATTTTTATGTTCCGATAAGAAGCGATTAGTCTATTATTTCATAGTCCAAATCTCATTTTGATGGCTATTTGTCATAGGTTTCTAAAATATATTAGTTTTAAAAAGCTTTTTACTTCTAGGCACGATTATTAATCCATAAATACAAAAAAAAACTCTCACAAAAAATGAACTTTTCAGTTTCCAACCCAATAATGATTTAGTTACCTACGCACAACCTTCCACAGATGCACTTAACAAATAACTATTCTAGTTTTATATTATTACAAACTAATGATTCTCACTGGTTTTGATGTTACAGTGATGACATCTAAAGATTTGTACTACCAAAAATATGGCTTTGCAAATTCTAAACCGATAGATATAAGAAAGTGTATAAATACAACATATATACAGTATATATACAATATATATACAGTATATACAACATATATACAATATATACAACATATACACAATACATACAACATATATACAATACATACAACATATATACATATATGCAAGTTATATACAACATATATACTATATATACAATATATATACAGTATTTATAATGTTTATATATATATATATATGAGAAAATATCTCATCCTTAAAATCTTCAAGCTATAAATGTTTGTCTTGTAAATTATATGTGCTATTCATAATTTTAAAGAATAAATTTAAGAGTAAGAATTTGCTAAAAATATATATGTAATGTATATATATTTATAGATTATATATATATTAAGTATTAATGTATTTATGTAATTTTATATATTTTTTTTAAATTTGACAGTATCCGAGCCCACATATCAAATTACACATAATTATTTTATTGAAAATATAAACAATAATATTGCTCTGCTCAGTCCTGTGTCCAAACGTGTTTGATCAGTTTAGGTTGTAAGCTTTCATTTGTTACTTATATAAGTAGGATGTGGTGAAGCCCCTGGATAAATTTCAATGGTTAGTTTAGTTGTCTTAACCTGATTTTTAAATAAAATTAAAGTTAAAAACATGTACCCTATAGTAAAAATATGGTTTAGTTTGAAAAAGTCATCTTACGGCCTTCTAATGTTAATTTATACAACTGGGCCTAGATTTGATCATATGAATCTATTGATAATTATATAGATAATGTGCGTTATACTCAAAATATTGTTTATTATATTGCAGAATAAAGTTTATGTCAAAATAATCTTTTATTTCCAATTAAAAAATAATAATACTTTGCACCGTATCTTACTACGCGTTCGGGTTTTACGCTTAAGTACTAATTACTCTAATGGGTTAGGAGTTGAGAATCTTGAATTTAGAAGAAGCGAGCCCACATTTGCGTGGATGGAGAGTGGAAAACCATTTAGGAAAAACCACCCCAGTTCACCCGATTGATCTCCCCGTCCTCGGCAGTCTAGCTCAACACGAAACTAGCATCGTTAGCTAACTACGCGACCAAGGCCAGTATTTCCAATAAAAGTTTATAATTTATTATCCAAACAAATACATCCATAACATAAAACTAATTGAATTCTATCCAATCATTTCATGAGATAGGAAGGAAATAGATTTCTTAAAGACACGGATAATTACTCGCAAATGTAGAGTGAAATACATCAACTTCAAAACAATCAAGCTTCACTATAATTTTGCTTGACCTTCACATGGATGACCTTGATACACATATCACATGAATTCAATTCGTGACAAGACAAAGACGAATGATGGGATTTAGAATTTGTAGAAAGATTGCTGATACTATCAAACCAATTATAAACAGGAACATTTAGTATACACAAGGCATCGTTGGCTAGCCATTTATCATTTGCTTATCACGTGGGTAGTGTTTTTACAACCAACCAACAATATTTTCCCTATTACTTTGCCACTATTTTATTATTATTTTTTATAAATCAATTCCGTTATTTCTCATATTATTTTATTTTGGATTAAATCATAAAAATTAATTATTTTAGAGATAGTCGTTAATTATATTGATTGTATATTAGAGATTGTGTAATATGTTTTAACGAAAGAAAGTCTTATTTAGGGAAGGAATTTCAGTTGTTACTTTGTTACTAACACTATTATTTTTTTATAAAAAAAACTGCCATATTTTTGATCAGACTCATTTTATCTACACTATTCTAAACTTAGAAGTATTAACTCAATTATAAATATGTTCTTAAGCCCCGTATATTACTATCCGTCTGGTATTCCCATTTTACTTACAATAATAGGGTACTGTGAATTTATAAGATTTACAATATACATATAGACGTCATTGCATCTCACAGAAACCACTGACAGTCACCTGGCGGCCAGAATTCGAGCCGTGACCTCCCACTACTCAGAAAATTAAGATAAAGATGAGTATGACCTTTGGTCCGCATGCCCTCAATGCAGGTATATATAATTATTTTATTGGATTTATTCTAGTGTGGGTAGCGTTACAAAATGATGCGTCAAGAAATATAGAAAGAAATAGGCCTAAATTCAATTTATTACTGAACTACCGAGGTTCTTCCAAGATAAACGTGCACCGAGTCTTACTACCCATCTTAATTAATCAGTATACTTACACTAAAGTTGCGGGGAGAAGGAAATTATATTTTACAGGAAGTGTACCCACTCTTGCGTGATGTGAGATTGAAAAAGATTTAGAAAAATCACTTCAATCTCAATGTTTCGAACCACTAGCTCCCCATTACTAGCAAACTGACGTCTTTGTCCGCGTGCCCACCAGTTTGGGCTGCCAAGTCATAGTTGTAGTATTGCAGTGAGAGTGAGAATAGTATGCTCACAAATAATGGTAGCTTTGTACAAAGTTTCACTCTTCTGGTTTATGTGTTGGAATTTAACGTTAACTTTCGTCAATCATATGGAAATATTTGCTTGTGGTATAACGTAGGATTTGGATGATTCGACATTGGTTAATTCGAAAAATCGGATAGTTAAAACCCACTATGATTCCACATGAAATTAATATCTGTATTAATGATAAAAAAATAACATTTAATTCTAAATTTAGAAGGAAATATTTGGATAATTCGAAGCCTGTATATTGTTAATTTTTTTCTCGAGTTTCTACTCATTTCAAACTTAACTCAATGACGGTGGAATTAAAACAGATGGGGAGATTATTGAAGAAGTAAAGAACATAAATATCCAAGAATCCTCTGATGAAGAAATGAAGAAATCACATATAATAGGTGTGAATCCCTATGTTAAAATTTCACTGGAGTTACAAGTCATGATAAAGTTTGGCCATATGTTGATAACTCTTCTTTAGGATGTTTTTAAAGAATTTTGATGGGGAGGCCAAAGTGTCCTTGCGAAAAAAAAATGGTGGTAATTTTTTAAGTGAAAAAATACTTAAAAATTAATTTTTCTAACGTAACTCATAAATGAAACGCGTCAGAGGAAAACATTTCCAGCAAAAACAATGCTGTGAATAATATTACCTACACTTTAGTCCCTAATCAATTTCTTGATAAATCTAATGATTTAAGAGAAAGTTATATCAAAATGTTGGGAAGACAAATGTTGGGGTCTCCTCCCACAGCCGACTGTCCTGATCTTCCCTCCAGGCCCCGCTTATATACCCAATGATTATGACTATGGGAGCGCGGAATCTAGAGGGAAGGCCAGGAGGCCACCGCTATGAGAAGAGAACCTGGCCGAAGCCAATTCTTTATTCAGTAAAATACATGTGGTGCAAGCAAAAAAAAGATAAATCAAATGAGGGTTACTCTCCATAAGTTTCCTGACTGCTTGCCGCTGTGTCCATGGGCCCTTTGTGAGCTTCCTCCACCACCTTCACCATCGCGGTATTGCCTTCCGTACACCGTTGGAGGGATGATTGGTGGCACAATTCCCGGAGGGTATATGGCTGTTCCGGCGTCTTCCCCCGCTGCTGTGATAGCTGCTGTCCAGCCCTTTGTGAGGGCGATGCAGATGACGTTGATTCCTTGTGTCAAAATCTGTTGTGTGTCCCTCGGTAGGTCCGGATATCTTGACGCGATTGCAAGGAGTAGGTTGGCTTTGTGTTTGTTCCGTCCTGGTAGTAGATCTGCCACCCTGGCCTTAAGCACCAACGTCCTCCGCAGGGCTGACGCTTCATCGACGTCTAGCAGTTGGGTCTCTGCTGGGAGAATAGAAGCCCATGCATCCCACGTTGGGACGATAGGAGCTGCTATCCTTGCTGCACGTTGTTTTTCCTGTGGCTGAACTGGTGGCGCTTCTGGCTGATGAACAGGCTGAGGGGGTGAGCTAGCCGGTCAACTCTTGCCTCTAGTTGTCTAAAGCATTCCTAGTTTATGTTCAGGGTTTGCGACATCTCATGAAGGAGCGCCATCACTTGTTGGGAGTCCTCTCTGTCCATGTCCTTTATGTTGGACTTGGTGCTCCATCAGAAATAGACTTGCTCTCTTGGACTGGTGAGGGGGCTAAACAATCAGACTCTACTCAGCGTCACTGCTGACTCACCCTGCGCTATGAAGCTGGGAGACTGCTGTGGAGTCCTGGATGTCAGATTCTCAGTACTCAGACTTAATTCATATTCTGACGATTTGGTGATTCTCTGGCCCCCTGCGAGCGGACTGGTTTCAGATTCCGAGGTGGAAGGGCTGACTGGAGCCGAGACCATCTTTCCAAAACGGAGGTCCGTAGTGCTGTCTTCTAAGTCTACGTAGATGAGTGAAGCTTCTGCTCCGCTGATATAGGTAATCTTTGTCAAGGTGTCGGCAATTGCAGCTAGCTGTTCCAGGTGCTGCTTCTTAGCTGAGATGAGTTTTGAAATGCAGTCGATGTTCGTTGCTCGAGACATCAAATGTTGTTGTTGGGGTCTCCTCCCATAGCCGACTGTTTATCTGATTTGTCTTATAACTTATTTGTAATTATATAGTTATAGTATGTAAATAATTACACACATAATATTTCAATGTGATTAATTAATACTTTGAAATGAATAAATGTCTGTTTTTGAGCTACATTACTGCATACAATGCGTTTCTATCTATTAACAGGTGGTTGTAATGGTAATCCCAAAAACACTGTTATATTGTGATGCAATTTTCTCTTAAACAATTAGATTTATCAAAAATATAAGGAAAACAAATGTAGACAATAGTATTTACAACATATTTTACTCAAAGAGTTTTCCTCTAGCACTTTTTATTTTTGAGTTGTAAAGGAATTTCATTTTTAAGCATTTTTTTATCAAAAAAATTGTGTCAATTTTGTTTATTTCACAAGGCAACTTTGGCCCCCCCCTCCCCCTCAAAACTCTTTAAGAACATCCTAAAGAAGAGTTGTTAAAAAATGGCAAAACTTTATAATGATTTGTAACTGACACATATGTATTCACACCTACTAATACATCCAAGCAGAAGAACAAATGCCATCTGTTTATGAAGCTCTTACAATAATGGAAAACCTGAAAATATACACTGAATCCCAACCAGACGTAAATGAAAACATTTTAATACAATCAGTGAATTTGAAGATTTTAATTATTGTGCCAATATAAGCAAATTACAATAAACTAAGATAGCTAGTTATTTTTCAAACGTAATGGCAAAAACTGATTCAAGTCTGCACATTTTTGTGTGCAATTCTTTTCTGTGTTTTTATATTTTTGATATAATTTTTCTTGTTTTTTCATGTAGGCCTATATATATATGTATATATAGATTGTGTGTGTGGGCTCTATATAAAGTATAAGTTATAAAATGTGTATGTTTATATATAGCATGTTTTGAGATTATTGATTAATTGTATACCAGCTGCCTAGATATTCATAAAAATGGTTAATTAGAATTTAGGATATTTAGAGTTCTCTTAGCTATCCTTTTACTTAGAATTAAATAAGTTCTACTCTATTATGTTTGTTGTATATTGATATATATTATAAGACCTTTATTAATTCATTTTATAAATTCAAAAAAACAATAATTTATTATATTATGTAATTTTACTAAGTTTAGCTTGACATTAATAGAGTAAATATCGTCATAAATACATTATTCGTTATCTACATCTCAAGGGGGCTGTTAACCATTTCTTAATTATTTTTCCTGTACCTAAACTCTACCTTTATGAACATGTTTACTTAAAATTATAAAATAAAAAAACCATTATTTTGTAAACCACGCGTCAATAGGTCAACAACATTTTGTGTCATATAATGGAGTCTATAAATTAAAAAATATCTACCTTTTTGTGTGTGTTTGGGAATACTAATATTAATTCATCTAATTGCATTTTTTTTTGCACACCGTTTCAGTATTTGATTGAACTAGCCGCATTTAGATATACTAATAGGATAGGAATTTATAAGATAAAATGTATAGTAAACTTACCAAAATTTGAATGGAGGGAGTGTGGGAAACCACTAGGCCTAAACAAAGACCACCCTCAGTGCCCTGTAATAGAATTGGAACCCTGATCTACAAATCACTTGGAAATCAAATTAGACGAGCCGGACTTACACCACGTGCCTAAATGGGCGAGTTAAGTAGCCTAATTATTCATTAGTTCAATAAAAACTATACTAGCACCTTCCAGACCAAGATATTGTTTCTTTCTAATCCAGTAAGGGAGCTTTTGGCTAGGAACGAACCTCATTCTGTTGAAGAGACGAACAAGAACTTAATAAAGTTCACCACTTCTGTAGGAGAGACGATTATGTCAAATGTTTTATATCAAAATATTTATCGTTTGTGTGAAATTTACCAGTATAAAATCTTTATTAAGACGTTAAGAAGTTTTCAAGGAATTATAGGGGCAAGGGAAAGGGGAAGTTGGGCAACTTCGGGCTATCCTCTGAGAAAATGCAAAGTTCTGGGTGGCAGTAGAAGCCATTTAAGGAGGGTTTATATGGTTTAAGTAGATCTTTTTTTGTGTTTCCTTTGCAATAGTGCATTAATTAGTTAATTGTAGGAGAGATTCATCATTTTTCAGCTAAAATTGAGACATATTTAACTGTGTTATCGGCACTATCTTATATTCATTGGTACTATATATTTAAACTGACAGCTGCAGATCACATGACTTGATGTATGAATTAATAGGGCTAGTTTTGATAACTTTTGTCTTACTAAAATTATAATAAAAATTACAGAAATAATTAATTCTAAGGCACAATTTTTCTTGTTAAATATTGTGACACCATTGAAAAATTATGACAAACATATAAGAAAGGATGTAGACACATTTTCTTAAAAATTAAAATTAGGGTAAATATTTGTAGGCATCCTATGTTTTGGGAAATCTTGGGTTGGGTGAAGCTTAAGCCAATCCTAGCCTCCTGAAATAAGAATAGGGGGTCTAAGCACAGCCAGATCCATAGTCTTAACTTATCTACAACTTGGTAGTGACAAAAAAGTCAAATGCCACATATTGTGGTCAAGAGTTTGTGCTGAACATAAAAAAAAATTGAGATATTTAATTACTGAATGTGGTTTAATAGCAAGTATAGTTAATTAAATGCTAAGATTGATTAAAAAAGTTGATATTACTTTAAATTTTAAGAGAGAAATAAGCAGATAAAGTATAAATATTTCTAAAACCTAGAGGTGTATCAAAATATATTATGTAAATAATGTATTTTCATGGTTTATGGTGTTGTTAATTCTATTTATGAAACCAAACACTTAAATATAGTATAAACTATTGTATTTTTTTACATACATAAAAAAACGGTAGACACAATAGCCCATTCCAGTAATAACGATTATTAAAATATGTACCCTAATAAATCTAATAACTACCCTAAATATTTTATATTATTTTTGATTTTTAGATTTTAAGGTTTATTTACGAAAGTCGTATTCATGCAAAAATATCAAAAGTCTAAATAAAACACTTACTGAAATAAATTGAACAATGTGGCACATTCAAGATATATAAAACAAATTCAAAATATATCCTCAACAAATAAACAATAACTTTACTTTGATGCAAGACACAAATTGTTTTTATATCCAAATTGATCTATGTTTTAAATTTTAAATAAGTATGTTTTATTAAATACAGGTAAAAATGATTAGTTAATTTAATATATCTGTCGTAATTTCACTTCAAATGCACATTATTCCTTTAACGCATGCATGAAAATCTTTAAGCTGGAATTTTCGAATAGTTTGGAAGCAATTTACCGTGCCTTACCAATCATCCAGACTAGCTGTAAATTTACACTGCTGGGTTAGGAATTGCAAAACTATAGCTAAAATAAATGTATCTCTATTTTATTTAAAGTAGAGTATAAGACCATTGAAGGAAAAGCTCTCTCATTACAGCCGTCTAAGAGCTGAACTCAGACTTTTACATCACTAATGTCTCTATAACTATCAATAATGAGGTTAACGTCTTAGCCCTCATAGCTACTGATTTGAATCATTAAGTTATTTAAATAAATAACAGAATTTTAACTATATACCTAAATTAAGCTTTATCCTATATATTATTTCTGTTGTCAACATCCCATTTTCTCAACTAACACAAAGCTTACAGCAATGATTAAGGTATCATTGAATCGGATTTTTTTTACCGATTTCTGGCATAGCATACTCAGTTTATGTTAAAACACATTGTTTTTTAAAATCTAAATTAAAAGAAAAATCTAAATTCAAGATAATTGTATTCTGACATCAAATATTGTATACAAATAGGTATTGTAAATTGTAAATACTTTCACATCAATAAACTCTGTTTGCTATTTTGTGTATACACTTCAATGAGTATTTAATTTCAACAACCCAACAAAAGACTATATCATGAAGGATTGAAAGTTTCTCAAGGATTTACTGGTAAATATATATTTAGATATAGTGACTATCTTATCACTTATTTTCAATAACTAACTTAGATATTATATTTCTTCTTCTTGTGTAAATAATCTGAGGGTTGGTTTAAAGTGAATGCCATCCATCCGGAGCTAGTCATGAATTCAGCCCCTCGGCTGGTTAGTGCTTCCTAAACCATCTGGTATAAATCCTAATTACTAGGGGATACAGGACATATTGTGGTTTCCCTTGTATTCCACGAGCGACCGTGAAAGGCTCTACCAAATTTGCCGGAAAGGTATTTTCACATACCTTTCAGGGTTCTTTTACACGCCACAATCGACATGGGACCGACGGCTTTACTTTCCCTCCGAAGAAGGTTGTGCTACGGATTTGTATCGCTCAAGGAAAATTTGTCAACCTGGTCTGAGTTTGAACCCACGAACATTGGCTGTGTTTGAACCCACGAACATAGGCTTGTATATATGACATATATATATATATACTTATATCTAACTATGTCAACTTCAGTGGTCTGGATGTAAAGTGCTCACCTCAGGAGCCGATGTACGTGGGTTCAAACACAGCCTATATATATATATATATATATAAAGCTTTATAATTAGTTTTGTCAAATTATTGAAGAAATAAACGTTATACAATTAAGTAAATATGAAAGGTGGAAGTTGGTGTGTGAAGGAATATAATTACGGACACTAGCCATATCTAGATTATAAGATAATAAAATGAAAAATTACACCTGGACACGTAAATCGAACCTTAGACCTTTGGTGCTAGGCTTAAGAATGAAATCAGAAGGACTTTTTTTTAGCACCACAACTTACCACCATTTCGTAATATACGCTTTTGTACTATTTACGTCAATGCGTTAATGATGAAGAAGGTTGAGTTTAGAGGACTCTTACCTGAATTTTCCATGAGGAAGAGTGGAAAATCTTTAAGGGAAAACCACCCTCAATACACCCGACCGGGATTCTAGCCGATACCTACCTGTCATTGGCATTACAGTCTAAGTTCGAGAGTGAAGAATGTATAGATGTGACTATTACAGTAGCCCCATGGCTTCTTTGGTGCTGACTGACATCTCACAGTTGACAGCTGACAGCTCTAAAAAGCTACCAGACCAAATTATGTATCCCTACACCGAATCATATAATCTGTAAAAACATGTGTTTAGCAGCTGTCAGTCAGCACCAAAGAAGCCATGGAGCTACTTTAGATACCAAAAATTTCATTGCCTGAAGCCAATTTACTTTTATTAATATCGAGCTATACGTATAAGAAACAAGCAAAACGTAATAGTAGATAAAATTATTATTTGGTCGGGAATAAATGTTATCTTTAATGAAGAATTTAGATTAGAATCTGTCTTAGCTACGGTCAGGAGCTTTTAAGATTGAGTGATTACAAACTCAAGGTCACTCTAGGAAAAAAGTAATTTGCCAATGGAGCATTTCCAAAAAGAGAACTATTTGGAATTAAGAGGAATTATATCACTCCATTAATAACCTATCCTCGGTGAGTGGAAGAAATTAAAAATAATAGGAAATATTGGAACAAAGATTGAACATATATAGTTGAAATTTTATAAGTGAACATTAGAAGTAAACATGATTCTAATAACTTGAACTATTTTCTTCAGTGGCTTGAAATTAAATCATCTCGAACAAGATTAAGATAAGGTGGTGGACTAAGTTCTCCACGAAGAATGAATAAATGAGTAGATCGTGACCATAAGCTAGACTTATTCAATCAGTTTTAATAGCATCTGATATCCCTACTAAAATACATACATATGTAATTATGTATATATATATATATATATATATATTCATATGTTCTGACTATTCAGAATTAGCTTCACCATTACACTCCACGTCCTACTAAAAGGCAGGGCTATCTGTCAGCTTACACTAATGGGTTAGAGATTGTTAAATCTAGATGAAGGAATAAAAGTTGGAGGGAGAGAATAAATGGACCAGGTCTGGTTCCTCCACAAGAGCTGGGTTCATCCTGTATTCTAAAACGTTCCCTTAGTTCCATTTTCAAGTTCCTCTACTGGGAGGTCGAATTCCTCCATTAGGGGTAAAATTCCTTCACTGGGAGGTCAAGTCACTACATTAAGGGGGTCAAATTCCTCCACTGGGGGGTCGAATTCATCCACTGGGGGTCTAGTTCCACCACTGGGGGGTCGAGTTACTCAACTAAAGATTGAATTCCTCCACTGAGGGTCAAGTTTCTCCACTAGGAGGTCGAGTTCCTCCACTAGGAGGTCGAGTTCCTCCACTAGGAGTCCAATTCCTTCACTTGGAGTTCAAGTAACTACAATAAGGGGGTCAAATTCCTCCACTGGGGGGTTGAGATACTCCCCTGTGGTTGAATTTCTCCACCAGGGGTCAAGTTTAGTCACTAGGAGGTCAAATTCCTCCACTGGGGGTCCAGTTCCTCTATTGGGGTTGAGTTACTCCACTGGGAGTTGAATTTCTCCACTGGGAGGTCAAGTTCCTCTACTAGGGTTAGGGGGTCGAGTTTTCTACTAGGGTAGGGGTTTGAGTTCCTCTACTAGGATAGGGGAGTCGAGTTCCTCTACTAGAGTTAGGGGTTTGAGTTCCTCTACTTGGGTAGGGGAGTCGAGTTACTCTACTAGAGTTAGGGGTTTGAGTTCCTCTACTAGGGTAGGGGAGTCGAGTTACTCTACTAGGGTTAGGGGTTTGAGTTCCTCTACTAGGATAGGGGAGTCGAGTTCCTCTACTAGAGTTAGGGGTTTGAGTTCCTCTACTAGGGTAGGGGAGTCGAGTTACTCTGCTAGAGTTAGGGGTTTGAGTTCCTCTACTAGGGTTAGGGAGATGGGAAACAGGGTCGAGTTACTCCACTTGGATTAGGGAGGTGGGAAAGAATGCCGAGTTCCTCTACTAGGGTTAGGGGGGTCGAGTTCCTCTATTAGGCTAGGAGGGTCCAGTTTCTCTAGTAGGGTAGGAGGGTAGAGTTCCACCACGACAACTCTAGGAAGTGATGATAAATAGTACAAGTGACATAACCTACTACAAACCTAGCTTTCAATCCTTCCATAATTTCTACATATAAGTATGGTTCTTGCTAGCTCAAACCTAACCTTTCATGCTTTTATGAATTTTGTTCTTATTTAATATCGTCAATTCCTGTGTGAAGCTCCTCCTGATCTCGTGGACTTCTATGCAACATAGGGGGAGGGGGTTAATTCTCGACCCCGCTTCCCCCATAAAAATGGAGGAACTAGGCTATTAGACTCGAACTATTTATAATCCCTTCTTTGGGGTGTCGTGGAGGAACTAGCCTATTACACTCGGACTATTTATAATCCCTTCCTTGAGGTGTCGTGGAGGAACTAGCCTATTACACTCGGACTATTTATAATCCCTTCCTTGAGGTGTATATTATTTCATTTTTGATCTTTGGTACAGTCTTTCTACAACAATGTATTGATCTAAAATTTCGTTTCACAAGTCTTACGAGTTTTTAGCAAATGTATACTTTAAGATTAAAACGGGAGAAAGCATGTGTGGTACACCGTACTATTTATTTAATCAAAATCGCTATAAACATTTTCTTTAAAATCTCAAATTAAAAAAGTCATCAATAAGCTAGCCTTAATTAATTTTTTCTAAAAAAAAAGAATGCATTGCTATCCATCAAATCAAACACTCCACAACCCGCTTCAGTGGCCGCGTGGTCTAACGCGCTATTCTCGCAGTAGACTAGACTGTCGATGACAGGGAGATCGAGTTTCAAATTTAGATAGGGTGAACTGAGGGTGCCTTTTCCAAAATGGTTTTCCAATCTCCCTCAACACAAATATGGATACACTTCCTCTAAATATTACCTCCCTAATCCCTAAAATCATCAGCGTAATTAGTACATAAGCTTATAGCCCGAACGGGTAGGTAGACGCGGTGTTAAAAAATATCCACAAATTTTTATTTTCAAAAAGTTTGAAATTTTTAAAATTATTCAAATACTCTTAGTTTAAGGGCTAGAATAAAAATGAAAACAAATTCTCAAGATATGAACATGTATTATAATCTAAACATCAAGTGTGAACAAACTAGCTCAAACCATTTCGGTTGTTCAGATGGGCAGGCAGACGTGCAGATCAACACGGAAACAGACAGTTATTGTAAATCCCTCCTTTTGAGGTTTGGGAGACATAAAACTTCCAGATTCATAATGATTTTGAGGTGAAAATGTTTACGAATATAATAATTCATCTTTATATGACAAAGTAGAAAACATTTAGTTACTGTAGCCGTCTTGGTTCACACGCACTTCTACTAAATATTGCTATTTCATGAGCATTGATCACTTCTTTGCAATTACCAACACAGGTGTATAAAACCACGGTAGTTCACTCCTCAAATTTGATTGATTCTTTTTCAGACCTATCTCTTAAGGCCAACATATCCATTAATATTCTGTAAATTCAAAAACGATACCTGGTCATGGGAATCGAACACGGGTCCTTTGACTTAGTACGCCAATGCTCTAAACACTGAGTTATCCAGGAATCTTCCCGTATACAGAGTGATTCTTCACTCATATTTTAATGCAGAGTCTGTGATGGACGTGTAGGTATCTTTAGCTAAAAATGTAGCCATAACTAACAAATAGCTGTACAATTTAATCCATCATATATCTAATAATATTATATCAGATGCGTCAAATATTTAAAAAAAAAAGTACTATCCGACTTATCTAAATGTTTATACATAAATAATGTGCTTATTTCTAATTAATGTAGATATATTTTGCAAAAGTTAAACTGAAATTGCTAAATAGCTCAATAAAATGTGGTAACCGTATCTCTGCAAAGACAGTAAAAATGCAAGTACATTTATTTTACAATTCTAGTTTCATCAATCTTACCCTTATTAGTATAGCAAGGATTTGTATGCAATTAGATATTCTTTTTCTTTAGCTCTACGCAACTAAACATTATAAATGTTCACGAATTATAATATCAGCTTTGATATGTTAAATTTTATCATTACATATTTTACATATTTGATCATTATTGAATTTTTTTCACATATTTTGACTTGCCTTTATGTAAAACTACATATTTTGGCTCTTTAGGGATTTTTATCTAATTACAGTAAAATCCCGATTATCCGCGAGCGGATTATCCGTTTGGCGGCCTAACCGCGGCATTGCCGTCAACAGCAGAAGATAGGTTTTTTAAAACACCGGTACGTGGATTGAGGCTTCCTGATTTTACAATTAACATTTTCAAGATATAAAGTCTGTTATTGAGTAATTTCCGGGGGAATCAGCCGTTTGAGCGAGAGAGGCACAAAGTGCTTTCAATGAGTCAAAAATCGAATGTCAATTATCATATATTCAAAGAAATTTCAACTTCATTGCTGCCAGCATTACAAAATTAAAAACTGGTGGGCTACCTTTGAAGAAATCACTGGACATTTTAGAAGATGCTAAGTCCAAGTTAAGTGCTTTGGAGGGGGATATTTAAATAAAAGTGATGAAAAAATTTGAGGCTGTTATGGCAAGGAATCTGGGCTACTCGACTTTGGTTGCAGTAAGCAAGATCCTGAACGGGGAAGAAGAGGACCCTCCTGCGGACATCTCCCCAGAAAATTTACATCTGCTTAAATATGCACCAGCAACTTCTTGTGATATAGAGAGATTTTTTCCGCATATAAAAACATTCTTTCTGACCGGCGACATAACATGACCGTAGAAAATTTGGAGAAGTAACTCATAGTTCATTGCAATTCAAAGTATTACTAAGTATATAGTGTGTTTCAAAATTATGTGTTAATTTCAGCTGGACAGATACATAAACACTGCTACATGGTGATTGTGAAAATTAATATGTGATATTTTCATTAAATTATTTTACTGCTTTTTCTAGAAAATCATGAAATAATACATGTAATGCTGACATATATTTTTCGGAATTTTTGTATTAATTAATGCAACATACAATATCACGTAAAACTGATATAGTCTGTAACTTAAAAACACCAAATTTTTGTGTAAAAAAAATATTTTATTATATTATATATTACATATTTAATAAATATTTTTATATATTAACAAATCATATTACATAAATATGCACATATTTTGGATGTTGATATCACATAAAAATCCTTTCTATACTTATTAGTGTAAATGTGCGTACAGTCCGGGTGTGATAGTTGGATATGGTTCCAAAAAAACGTAATAGGAATTCATTAAATACTGAGTCATTTTATTATTAAATTTCTACAAAGCTCATTACATAATTACTCATTAAAAATATATTTTATTTCTACAACGTTTTGATGGGAATAATACCTGGAAGAGGTGAACTCTTTAAATAATTCGTTGTTTTTCTCCCAGAGTTTACATGTAATACAAATCAAAACAAATGATTTGTACTCAAAATTATGGAGATACGGATTTTATTGTGATGCGAATGTGGACGATACCAGATTTTATGATGATGACGACGTGTGCCTGCCTTACTGCACACTTGTATACGGTTATATGATCTGATTATATGTAATTGATTGAAATCAGATAAAACTTGAAGTTGAACACAATATATTTATTTGATTACACTTTCACTGATATAAAATTGACATTGATATAGTTTTAATGTGATATTACTATTTTTATGTGTTAAGATAACTATTTTCTGTATTTTGAGTACGGTGTTGTGTATTCTGAGTACTGTGTACTGTGTCGATTTATGTTACTGTGTACTGTATCATTGTGTAGATTTATGTTATTGTGTACTGTATCACTGTGTCGATTTATGTTACTGTGTAGATTTATGTTACTGTCTACTGTGTCACTGTGTAGACTTATGTTACTGTGTACTGTATCACTGCGTATATTTATGTTACTGTCTACTGTATCACTGTGTAGATTCATACACACAAGCTGCTTATATATGACCTACCCCTTGCTGCTTGGACCCCTTGTCTCCATTGTTAAAACTGACTAATAGAAAAGTTCCTGCCAACCTGATGTTGTGAAGGCTAGTTTCCTATTGGGTATGCCACATGATTTTTCTAATACAACGGAGTTGATTTTTTAAAGAAAAAAAGTTTTAAAGCCCAATATATTGAAATTATTTCTGAAAACGCGTGATTCTCCATGAATGAAGTATTAAAGGAAAACTTTACATACAGGTCTTTACACCTCATCCATGACTTTTTGAATATGTGAGAGGGGTCCAAAACAGTATCATTACCAAATATATTTATTTAGTCTAACTTAGTCAAGTTTATAAATAAAAATAAAGCCATGCTGTGAGCCCGCATGTGAGCTATACCGACCGAGCGGCCGCCGATGAAAATTGTGCCAACATTTGTGGATAGAGGCTGTAATGTGGTCAGCACAGTGAGCCCTTTGGCCATTAATATCAGTTATCTAGACTGGAGCTGCTAATTCTTTATTCAAATAGCTCCTAAATTGTCCTCATGATGCTGAGTTTATCTCATTCCAGACCCACTGCTTCATTTCCAAGCTTATAGAAATATTATTATTTTTTATTAAAAATTAACCTGACTCTTACTCAAATAAACTATTGTATAACGTAATTAAATTGACATCACTTAATATAATCCTATAAAAAAAACATACAAAATTGTAACATAGCTAAAACTAGCTAATATGAACTTAAATAGCGTAATTTAATTCGATCTTAATAAAGATAATATCAAACTAGAACTATTTGATTTATTCTGATCAATCGTAATACACTATGACTTAATTTACCGTTATTTAATATATTAATACGTATATTGAGTTATTTTTAAAATAATGTTATAGTTTATTGCAACAAAATCTATGATTATTTTAAATTGCATACAACATGAGCACATGAAATATGTATAAATAAATGTATGGATATAAATTAGCCACAATTTCATTGCGTCATATCCTGAATTAACTTTACTTATAGAGACTAGCTTGTTGATCTTTGGAACGCATTACAGAGGTTCAGCTCTTTAGCAATATTTAAAAAAATATTTGCTATTTCAAAATATAGTTATAATAAAATCAACAAACTTACATTTTTAATGGAATAAACTAAAATATATATGTGAGAATTTAAAATTAGTTAATATTTAATGATAATCAGTGATTTAGGTGGATGGCATTTGCGGATGGATTCAGCTTTATTTAAACCAGTGGAGTCATTTGTTGTTATTCCCCAAAAGAAAGTGATTAGTTATTTGAAGATACTTTTTATTAAATTAAAAATTCAGAGTTGTAGTCTCATAATAAACATTGCAGTTTGAGGATTAGTATCTTCGAAGAGGCAAGCCCTTATCCACAAACCAATAAATGGCCTAATCACCATAGCAAATTAACCAAACTAAAATAAATCTATGAAGGGTTGCGCTTGAAAGAGGAGGATAATTTCCCCAAAATAAATATCTGGTAACATCGTTGTTTTCTGTCTAAATCTCCCAATTAACTATGGCACCCGCAATTATTTTAGGTGGGAAGTATTAATATTCATCGAAAGGAATGTGAGGATATCGCAAAAGGAAGTACGTATTCCTCCACGTATGCCGCTACTTCCTAATTTCCAGTTTGATGGTCTTCAGATGCCTCGAGGGTGCCGGTGCTATCCACCGTCCATCTTCCTTGTGACGTAGCTCATGTGTACAAACCATGTCTTCACATGCTTTCAAAGGATCAATTATTTAGACCTCGTTAATACAAGTTTGGCTACAACTTTCTACATTACGTTCTTAACTAATTACAAGATCAGTCCATTCTTAAGGAAGAGGAATGATTTATGGCTGATAATGAGCATCTAAATACAGCCTAACTCGATGATAATTTCCTATATCCGTGGATTATTGAAACTTTTGAGATTGATCACTTTCCTAGGATGATTGAATACATTATGTTATGTTGCATAGTTTGTTATAGAGTTTGTAACGCCCTAAAATGTAAATGGCTCCTTAGTCCCTTGGAGCAATGAACATTTTCATTTACATATTTACCACCATAAGTCATGGCGCTATAAAGTGGAATAAGAATGACACGTGTTACTATTTCATTGTTGTTATCTCTCTCTCTCTCTCTTTTATGTTTGTTAAGGATTATTTATAAATTACAGACATTATATTAGTATTTTCTTACATTTTGAATCTTCATCCCAAGTCAACAACCCGGAGGCTGCTTTGATGTAATTTCTAACCACCTAGAGCTGGGCATGCTCTCAGCCCTTCAGCTGGTTAATTCTGCCTGCACCATCTGGTAAAAATCCCATGTAGTAGGGTAGTTCAGGAAGTGTGGTGGTACCCCATTGCCTTCCACACTAAATTTCTATTAGCGAGCGTGAAAGATCCTACACATTTTTCTAGAAATATATTTTCAAATACCATCCAGGATTATTTTACAAACAACAATCGACATGGGACCGACGGCTTTACTTCCCCTCTGAAGTAAGCTCTACGGATTTTTTTTCGGTAAAGAAAAATCCATTGACCTCGACTGGGTTTGAACCCACAAACATTGAGTCTTGAGGCAAGCATTTTACCCCATGACCACCGAAGTCAAATATATTTTGAATATATAACTCATATGGAATAATTTTGTAATTGTATGATTATTGCAACCCCCTCTAAGTATGTTTTGTCTGGGGCGCAATTCATATGTGGGTCATAGCTTTATATATACTCTTATAAGTAATAGTGATAATAATAATAATAATAATAATAATATTGTGTGTCGGGGCTACATAAATCGTAGTCCAGTAGTGTATAGATTATCCAGTACTAATGTACCGTCACCAAGGGGAGGCTCTTTCCATGTCCCGATGAGATAAGATGATGATGGTGAGGATTATGAGAGTGTGGAGCCAGTGGAAACACTTAAACCTAGTTTAAGCCTAATTAACCAAAGCCTGATAGCCGTTGAGGCCTGAGGGAGTTCTCCTTGCACGGAAATATAACCAAGGTTTCAGCCGATAAACGGTAAAGGAACCCAGGACCTCTAGGCTCGTAACCATGTGCGCTAGTCACTACACCACCACAATCTTATAAGTGTTACTGTTATTAAAATTGCAATGGGAAAGAGCAGAATTCAAATAGAAAAGTAAGAAGTTAAAACAGGAAAAATTATTAAGATATTGCTTAGGTTCCTTTTGGTTACCCAGCTCTATGACATTTTGCTCACTTAGTGTATTGTAGCAGTCTCGTGTTTTAAAAAGTAGTTCTGCAAGATCTTACATTGCTTACATTACAAGCTAGTGGATTATCTTGTAGCCTCTCAATATCATTCATAGAATCAATTTAAACCCAATTTATGATCATTTAAAAATTGGGATTTGAACTCATTAAAAGCATGAAGGATGTAAAGGGGTCGTAAAAGTCTCAAAACAAAAACTAGGGTCCAAACCCGGAATGGTTGGAAACTACTTATAATAGCCTATTGTGTTTAACCTCAGTGTATAGAAAATGTTGTTTCTATGTTGATTTGTTATAATTCAGACAATTTGGAATGATAACTTGAATAAATTATATGACTCTAATGAATATAAGTTAAATAAATAAAAGAAGTACACATGCCAAGATTTATTACATAATAAATAATTATATATATACATAATTATATAAATGGTAAAATTTGGTTCCATATGGACAGTGTCGTATTTATAATTATATGCAGCCTATGTGTTGATATTCATTCTATAAAATTAATTTAAACTCACTAAATGAAACACATTTGATCAATATTGTTGTTAAAATTGCATAATTATAACTTGTATATTTATTATTTTACACCAATCGAAAAGAAGCGTAGCTTCTATATGGGGCAGAAGGGATTTCCCTTATGATTTAAAGGTCGCCCCCTACCCCCGAATATATACGAGGGACAGTAGATCGTCTTATATAAATATTTGTTTTTACAATTTTTAGTAATTTTTGTGTTTTCTATTTTATTCAGTGTAGGCCTTGTCTTCTGCTAATTTTCCTGGTGTATTTTTGGTATCTATATTCCCTTGGGGGTGTTTACTTTTTTTTTTTCACAGACGCTAGTGACCCTTTTTGTGTAAATGTTACCATAAACAACAAAATTACTGTTAATAATAAAAATTGTAATAAAATTACAATTTAATAAATTTATGAAATATTGTCTTCGATAGCAACTAAGGCATATTTTTTATTAGTGTATAAAAATAGTGTTGAATCATTGATATCAGTGCCAACACCCCACTTACCCACCTCAACAACGCTGCCCCTGAACAATACTCATGGGCCAACTTGAACAACAGCATCTTATTAAAAAAAACTTTGACATAATTCAATAATATCAGGTCTAAACAAAGCACAATCACGGTACTAAATTACAAATAAATATATACTTTTTAATTTATTTTATTTATTTATTTATTATAGCCCCACGTCTTACTACCCGTTCGGGTTATACACTTAAGTACTAATTACACTAATGCATTAGGAATGGGGAAGGTTGAATTTAGAGGAAGTGAACCCGCATTTGCGTGAAGGGAGAGTGGAAAACCATTTAGGAAAAACCACCCCCAGTTCACACGACCAAGATTTGAACCTTGATCTTCCCGTCCTCGGTGGTCTAGCTCAACACGACTGGTGCGTTAGCCAACTATGCCACCGAGCTGGGTTACTTTTTAATTGATATTGGAATTTCCTATAAACTGGAACTTAAATTCTTGACTCTTATGTATAAATAGTAAATTTGGCTATTTAATTCTTATCTATGTGTTTGAATCTGTATGTATATGCCAGAACCCATTCGTGAATTTACCCTGTTCACGAATAGGGCAAATTTCTGCCCATTACGTCAACTGGCCTCTCGTTATGACCATTTCACGAACTGGGAAAAAAATATAGTCCAGTTCATGAATTGTGCAGTGCTCTAATCGTTACCCAATTCATGAGCTGGGAGAGTTCTTGTCCGGTACCTAAAATTTACCTGCGAAGAACAGGTTTTGTATTTAAGTTGATTTAACTTTTAATCGTGTTAGAATAGAAGTTTAGTTAGCTTGAGTTAGTTTAATATAATACCTTAAAACGATTCTCAGTTAAACTTGTAGTTGAAAGTACAATAAGTTCCAGTTCATGAAATGGGCAAACATTAATACAATTTTTTTCCAGTTGTTGAAATGATCAAACAAAGAAGCTGGTTCACGGAATGAGCAGAAATTGGCCCAATTCATGAAATGAGCAGTTTCACTATTGGGGTGTAACATATAGGCTATATAAAAATCAGTTTCTTCATCTCTATTCTAATTAGTTTTATTGTGCGGATTGTCCGGATAAACTAGTCAGACAAGGTGCACAAAAGTGAAACAGGTAATCGATGTAACTTGAATAAATTTACTACTGAATTTAAAATAGGACAAATACATTTTTATATTCATTTTAAAAGTATAATTAATATATTAACTTATGTTTTTAATGGGAAAAATAACTTGCAGAAACGGTCCACACTTTCACCAACTTAAAAGAGACTTCTCTAAGCTGAGAAAATTAAAACACTTTGTTATTATATGTGATATTATATTTCACTTTTAGGTCCTGGATGCCCAAAGCAAAATCTACGGGCATAGTACTTATCGATAGAGATATGTAATGCTGCTATTATTATTATTATTATTATTATTATTATTAGCACCGTGCCTTACTACCCGTTCGGGTTTACGCACTTACGCTAATGTGTAATGGTAGGGTGATTGTGAGATGAACTAGAGGACCTACAGTTTAACGTGGAATCCGAACCACGGTGGAGACCTGGCATTCCTCACATTCACAAGTTGTGATTAATACAACGTATTGTCAGAGGTGAAGGAAGGGTTTGGCACTCAGATAAGTCTATGCCGGGATCGAGGATTGAACCCTGGACCCCAAGCACAGAAGTCTGACCTCTTACCCCTAGACCTCAAGGTCACCTGCTACTATTTTGATTGTGTTGCTGTATAAGGCTGTTTGTGAGTGTCTACACCTGTATTAATATACCAATGGGCTGTCCACACTTTTAATTACATCAAAAGGTTGATAATGGATTAAATAAGAGGACCTGTACTTGTATTGTATAGTTGAGGAGTGGGAAACACTTTAGGTAGAAGTCACTCAGCAGGGATTCAAACTTTGACTTCCCCGTACTAGGCGAACTTGACGTTAACTACACGTGTCTACAGATGTGGTTATATGCTTCTAGACGTTTGTAAATGTATATTTTAATGATTAATTTTAAATGTGTTATTGGAGAAGACTTGAGAAAATCAGATGGACAGAAAGGACGACAAATGAAGAAATCCTAAGAAGAGGTACTGAGAAGAAAACCATATTGGCTGTGATTCTTTGGTACAAAGCAAAATGGATCCGATACATAAGACTCAGAGGGAAAATAATAATGGCTACTATTTTTATATAGCTCTGTTTCATAATTTTATTTTTGAAGCTACAACAAATTGTTATTTAAATGCATTTATGTGCTAACTTTCTACTTTATCATATAAATAAAAAATATTATATTGGTGAAAATGTTCAGCTTTTCTGTGATGTGCTAGTCTTACAGTGCCTGGACATTGCTTGACCCGAACTAGTTTTATGGATTTGGTTTAGATTTTATATTAAAATATAAGTAAAAAATGACCCTGGACACGGGATGATTCCTGGTTAGCTCAGTGGTTAGAGCATTGGCGTACTAACCCAAAGGTCCCGGGTTCGATTCCCATATCCAGGTGTCATTTAGCAACAGCTTTGGATATTTGATCCTTAATTGATATTAAAATGTTAAATGGCTACACCTAATAACCTTCAGTCCTATTTTGACCCCAACTCTTAGAATAAGGGTAGTTGGTTGAATAAGCATGTTTTAATTATTTTTAATGACTAACACATTTATTTAAAATGAATCTATAGTGACCTGACCTCACAAATAACACTCTAAGCTTGTTTTGTTTTTTTTGCGGAAAACTCGTTTAAGGGTAGATTACTTAAAAGTGCTTTTTGAAAACTCTACATATTTTTGATATGCCCTTAACGATTTTATTTTAAATGGATATTTGTGGAGTGTTAGAAATTACAACTAAAAAGTTATACTTATTTTGGGAGAACAATTTATTTGAGGTTTGTTTACTGATGACTAATTTTGGAAATATCTGAAAGATTTAAAAAAACATATTTTATATTTTGTTCAAAATTGATGAATGGTGAATATTTTAAGTGATAAATATTAATGTATGTTTATTTTTTAAATTAAATTAATTTAAGAGCAGGAAACTATTCGAATGAAAAGATAAAAAGATTCAGGAAATAATTGGCTTATAGAAACCATGATGACTAAATTGGAAGAAAGGAGAATGTGGATGAACTTGGGAGCTGATGAAGTAATGAGGATGCATAAAAAAAAACTGCACGCTAATGCTGCACCACTGAGCCATTTAGGTTCAAAGCCAAAAGTACCGGGTTTGAGTTCCATCTCCAGGTTGTCATTTTTCACTTAATTGGATTTGATTCAGCTATAAGGACTGAATAATAGACTTGATTCAGCTGTCAGGATCGATCCCATGGATAACCATCCATTTGTGATACACATATATTAATAAACATAGTTCAGCTATCAGGACTGATCCTCTGGATAATCGACATGTATCAGTTTGTGGTACACATACATTATAATGTTTAGGGTTAATTAATCGAACAAATAATTTTTGAACATTTTGGTTCAAGTTATGATACACTTTATGAGAAAGATTTTACGATTGTGTCAAACCATTTATTTACTAAATGATTTTATACTCTAGTTCCAAGCAAATGCAGTTATATTTACTTTTAAAACTTTCTTTAACAACAGCCGCCTTGACGTGCTGGGAAAAATAATTATGATACTATTTTAAATTCATTTCTCTTGATTAATTTCATTTTCAAGTAATAAAATATTATTTAGTTCAATGTATTCCTGTCATTTTAATTTACAACACACAAAGATGTTTCCAATTTGGCATTGGCATTCTTTACACCCCCTTGAGGTATACATAACTACTAAGGCACAGATTAATTTATAAACAAAAATCACAAATATTTGGCTCACTGGGAAGTTTCTACGTGTAGGCTACATAAGATTGTTACAAGAACCTTAAATAATTATAATTGTTAATTAAAATAATGCCTCCACGATCACGTTTATGCGTGAACGATTTACAAAACGTGAAATTAAACTTCCATTTACTTCATGTCAGTTGTTGATACAATAGAAAAGACGTGGTCCATCCTTGGCACTAATTCCCAGATTTGTGGTTCGTGTTGTCATTGGGCTAGGGGTAATTACCACCAGGGACCAACACAGTCCTAGATTATAGAGGATAAGAGGGGGTCTCCCTCAATGCAAACATTTTAATAATCATGACCATTTATGAGCTGATATGATGCATAAACTATTTATGGTTCGATTCCTGTCCACTGTACAGAAGTGAGACATTGTAGCTTTTATCTTCTATAATAATAATAAAATGAAGTGTTTGTGTGTGTGTGTGTGTTTGTTTGTGTGCGATGCCCAGTTAAATCTACGGCATGCAGAGATCTGTAATTTTTAACATAGGTGGACGGAAGGGGGTCCGAATGCATCTCAAAGTAAGATTTTTAAATTTTTAATTAGCTTTTAAATTAGGCTATTTTTAACAAATTGTTGAAGAAAATATTTTTTATCTGGTTTAGAATTACGTTTTAGAGATACAGGCACCATGGTGGGGAGGGGGAGGGGGCGCTTATATAATTCTTATACCACAGTGGGTCACGGGCAACGCCGTGCGGGATTGCTTGTATAATATATATTCCGCCCACCAGCGTCACGGCCTATGGGGATTCGGGGACGCGTCCCCACAATATTTTGCTGAATGAGGAACCAAGGGATAGGCTACATTGGTAGCTGAAGTCAAACATGCGGTCAACAATGACATAAAAGTGACCTAATCACGTGACGTTGTGCTATGCTCACCAGAAGATACTCGATACTGTTGACCTAGAAAAAATGGCAAAGATTTTCTTATCAAACTGGGACGGAAGGAGGAGTGTTTTTGTATGAGTTTGTGATTAAAGACTTTTTATGTTCCTGATGCTAAATCAAGTTTGGGTAGAACAAATTTTCATTCTCTAAACTAGGCTTAAATATTAAATGTTTTTAAGATATAGATGAAAAAATGTACTTTAACTGAATAAATACATTGACACTCGCCTTTCAAAGAGTTCGATGTGATGATTTTACCCCTAATTGCAATACGTCTGACAGGCAAATTCTGATGATTGCATCATCCTAAAGTATCTCAAAGTTGATACATTGACAGGGTGGGGTAAGGTGAGTTCTTTTAAGTAAATATAATAAATTATTTTATAGTGAGAAGAGCAAGAGATTTAGGAAGGTAAGGAAAGAAATATCGTTGTCTCCCCCCAATAATCAGAAGATGATGACGCCATTTACTACACCCCATTCATGAATTTGCCCGGATCATGATTCAGACACATTTCTGCCCTTTACGTAAATTGGCGTAGCCTCCTGATCATCTAACGGACTGGGAAAAAAATATAGTCCATTTCATGAATTGTGCAGCGCTTGTGCTGCCCAGTTCATGAACTAGCTATTTCATGAACTGGGCAGCTCCAATCGTTACCCAATTCATTAACTGGACAAGTTTTTTCCCGGTCCGTGAAAAGGACAAGCGAAGTACACATTTGGTCCTTAAGTTAATTTTACTTTTAATCGTTTTAAAATGGAAGTTTAGGTGAAGTTAGGTTATGCTAGCCTTATATTATATTTTTGGTCCTTAAGTTAATTTTACTTTTAATCGTTTTAAAATGGAAGTTTAGCTGAAGTTAGGTTATGCTAGCCTTATATTATATTTTAAAACGACTGTCAGTTAAGCTTGTCGTAGATGGTATAATAAGTTCGTGTCCATGAAATGGGCATGTGTCAACGCAAGTTTTGCCCAGTTTGTGAAATGGTCAAGAGAAGAAGCTGGTTCATGGAATAAGCAACCATTTGCCCTATTAATTAAATGGGCAGATTTATTATTGGGAGTAATATATATCTATATACTACATTAACATATATATGTAAGTTAATATATTATATATTGCCTGCATTATATATATAATATTTAATATATTACATGTATATAATATTTAATATATTACATATACATACCACTTAATATATTACATGTATATAATATATAATATTTTATATATTACATATATAATATATAGTATTAAATATATTACATAGTACATATAACATTATTTAATATTTATTATATATATAAAACAAATATATATTTACAAATACATATATATGAACCGCGTCTTTAAACTGGTTTTAGCAATTCGAATATTTACACTTATGTAAAGAAATTGAGTATTTAGAGTCAATGTAGCCACATTTGTGTGGAGGGAGAGTGAGAAACCATTTAGGGGAAAACACCCTTAGTACGCCTGACCGAGATTTCAATCCCAGCCTTCCCGTCACAATCAATCTAGTCTAGAGCGAGAGTTGTACATTACAGTTCAGACAATCACGGTCCTATACATAATGTGATACGGCCCGTGGTCTTTATGATGAGCCATCGTGCAGTGCGAGAATAGTATTCTGTTTAGAAACGACGAGTCAATACAACATTGTACAATGTGATAGTTGGAGAATATGGCATCATTTGGAGAGTTCTGGCGTATGAAGTTGTTGTACCAAATCTGTAATCTTTTCTCGACATAGATCAATAGCTAGAAATGGTCGAATCTGCCCACTAAATATTATGTGCAATACTTGGCAGCACATATGTATGTTACCAGTTCTTTTCTCACGTGAAATGGAACCAAACTTAGAGACCTCAGCTTGCGGACACATATTTATCAATATTATTACATAAAAAATAACTTTGGGAAAATATTTCAATCGTACTTAATACGTCCTTAATACAATTGTTACAAATAAAAGATTAACATTTTTGGTAAAAGATATAGGGTTAATCTTATGATTTTATTAATTAAATAGCCAAAGCTATTATTTATGTTTTTAGTGAGGATTACTCCATATAGATATCATATTCTGAAAATTCCCGGGTTCGATTCCCGTGTCCAGGTGTCATTTTTCAATTTTCAGAATATTATGATTTTATATAAGGGGACTATTATTTTCTTTTTGTAATAATAATAATATATTAAGTTGGAATTATTTTTACGTGAGATAATGAAAATACTGATTAATTTTTTTATGTGGCCACCTGCGTATTTTTAATGTTCAATGTAGCCATTGGGATCAAATTAGTTTGATAAGTTGGACCAGATGTTGGCGTGTTAAGGAAATGATGTTAAATTTAAAATTAAAAGGACCCAACTCTCAAACAAAAAGCAATCACTCTAAATAAGACAACTGGAGAGAACCATGTGAAACGGAGAAAGAGTGGAAAAGCATTTGGTAAAAACCAGCCTCATTACACCTGACTGGGATCGAACCACGATGTCCCCGTCATAAGCAGTCTAGCTTAGTGTGAGAATAGTTAGTGCCTTAGCGCATGCGGACACCGAGGCGGGTTACTTTTTTTAAGTGTATTTATTTTATTTTTTACTCTTTTTATTAAATTCAAACATTTGCTAAAAAGTGGCCTGTATATACGGGAATAGAGGACCGAATAGTAGGATAAGCGTATCGACTGAGCTATCCACACTTGTCCTATGCGTAGCTATTTAAGTTACTGATTGATTTAAGGCAGAATCTGTGATGGACGTGTGAGAGAACTACTCTGGAACACAACCACTGTTACTCAAGGTTGACTTTTTGTGTTGCCCTAAATGAGTGATTGATATACAATCCCAGGAGGAACTTGAATAAGACAGTAGATAAAGAAGTAGCGTCACGATAAGTTGAAGGTCTCCTTTTGTTGGTTTCCCTATTGAAAATATATTTTGTATCGTGTTTGAGCATGACATACAGTACAAATCAAATGAACCAAATGTTACATTACGATAATATACAGGGTGTTTTCATGAGGATAAGTCAAACTTTCAGGGATAATGAAAGAGGACAATAGAAGAAAAATTAGACAGGGAATAGTGGCCCGGAAATGTTTCAGCCAAATGTTACAGGCGAAAAACGCGAGGAAGTGGAATGAGATCATCCTGTATAAGATTGGTGGTGTGGCCGGCGCGTTCAACAAATATCACCCCGATTGATTCTTTCCTATGGGGTCATCTTAAAAGTCTTGTCTACGAGACACCTCTAATTGATGAAGAAGACCTGCTAGTACAAATCCTTGCTGGTTGTGATCTCATCAGAGGGTCACCAGGGATCTTAGATCAGATGTGACAGAACATCCTGCGACGCTGTCATGCCTGCGTCAATGCTGAGGGACGTCATTTCGAATATCTCCTTTAAAATGTGTTCATCTGATTCCGGTATGGACATTGTCATCGTCAGTGCAAAATGATGTGTTCATTAAAAACTGTACAGGGTTCCCATTCCGCTTCTCCACGTTTTTTACCGATAACTTTTGGCTAAAACATTTCCGGGCCACTGTTCCCTGTCTAATTTTTTTTCTATTATCCTCCTACATTATCCCTCAAAGTTTGACTTATCATCACGAAAACATTATGTATAAACAAGCACACGTGAGAACGTTTGTCTCGTCTGGTCTGGTATTACAGAGACGAATCGGGGATGGTCAGGGTTTGAATCTAGGCTGAGCTTACTGAGTTTGATATTCATAAATGGTGTACCAACTCTCCATCCACTAACATGTGGGTAGACCTCCAAATTCTACCTTACTTATTGTCATATCCTAGGTAAAACATAAACAGATAGCTTGGATGGGTGAAAAGAATTAATAAACTGAGATTAAAAAAATATTAAATATGTAACTCTTTTTTATTTACTGAGAAACTCTTTAATGATGTTGAAACTCTTTAATGATGTTGAAACTCTTTAACAATGTT
>CABFWB010004318.1:0-14093 GCA_902151455.1 Timema bartmani
CTTTTATTTAAATTCTTATTCCTACAATTAATTTATTTTGTAATATTGTTGGTTTAATCCACTCTATTAGTAAGCATAGCCGTGTATTTATAGAACATAAAAGCAATAAAATTACACACTTCTAGTGTCTAGTTTTTAAACCTGAACTAATTGGGATATGCAAACTATCATTGTGTCATTCATAATCAAGGCCGTAGCCAGCCAATAATTTCGGGGAGGTTGGGGTTGGTGGGCCCAACCCCCAATTGATGGAGGCTAGAAAACTTCTATATATTTAAACAACTCTAGAAGCTCTTTAAAGTGTTTTTATGGTAAAATGACCCCCTAACTGCCGGAGGCTAGGACACATTTTAATTATTAAACACCTCTAGAAGCTATCTGAAGTGTTTTTTCATGGCAACAAAACCCCCTAACTGCCGGAGGCTAGGTCAAATTCTAATTATTAAACAGCTCTAGAAGCTCTCTGAAGTGCGTTTTATGGTAACGTAGCCCACTAATTTCCGGAGGCTAGGGAAAATTCTAAAGATTAAACAGCTCTAGAAGCTCTCTGAAGTGCTTTTTATGGTAACATAACCCCTTAATTGCCGGAGGCTAGGAAAATTCTATATATTTAAATAAATCTAGAAGTTTTTAAAGTGTTTTTTTTATCGTAGCATGACCCCTAACTACTGGAGGCTAGGAAAACTCTATAATATCCATTCTATATTTATTAAACACCATAAAAATATTTTTAATTTGGGAAATATAGAATAATTTAAAGATTGGGTAGTCTGAATGTGATATAATCAGTCGGTTCAAAAAGTGCACGTTGGATACCTCCAATAAATAAAATAAATAAATATTGAACATCAGGGTTTGTATTCGGGTCGGGGTGCACTGAGAATGGTGTTCCCCTCAATAACTCTCCACTCTCCCTCTAAACAAATGTGGGTACACTTCTCCTAAAATTAACCTTCCTAATCCCTAACACACTATTATAGTGAGTAATGTACATATGCGTACAAACTAAACGGGTAATAAAATGCGGTGCTAAAAGAAGTCAAGAGAAATTCTAAGCACGTCTGACTATGGCATCCTGCTTCATCGTCTGGTGAGTCATTATTGTAGTAGATGACACGTCAGTGAATGAAGACTGAACAAACTGCTACAGGTGGATGTGTTCGTGAAGACACCTTAATCAAACATAGATCACATCAAGTATCTCCTCGACGTCTGTTCTAAACGGGCCATCAAGACGAATAATAGGGAGACATGAGGCACATCCTTCGTCAGGGACCGACAACAGTCTACCCCGGCAATTCATCTACAAATAAATGCTGTAACCACTCCAGTGACGTGGTGTGGCATGTTTTCAGAGTAAGCTGAGCTTGTTCAAATTGTACCTGTGGATTGATCTCTACGCTCAGTCATTAGGTAGAACACTCACCGAGCCGGATATGAAATCCAGTGGGAACTCTGTAGAGTTGAGCCAATGTGGGAGTTGTCAAATAGAGAAAGAGAGGAGGTAATATTTAAATGGTACAATTTTAACAAGCTCTGCGTGGCCTGGAATCATTTCGCATCTCTCCACTGGATCACTTGAGCCTTTACGTAGCTATGGGATGAAACGCGTTTAAGAATGCACATAATTACTGTACTCTGTGATTGTATTAAAGTGTAGAATGTTTAGTTACCAAATTTGACCAGACAAACAATTGATTGTAGAATGTCTAGTTACCAAGTTTGACTAGACAAACACTTGCTTGTATAATGTCTAGTTATCAAGTTTGACCAGACAAACAATTGATTGTAGAATGTCTAGTTATATATTTGACCAGACAAACAATTGACTGTAGAATATTTAGCTACCAAGTTTGACCAGACAAACAATTGATTGTAGAATGTCTAGTTATCAAGTTTGACCAGACAAACAATTTATTGTATAATGTCTAGTTACCAAGTTTGATCAGACAAACAAGTGATTGTAGAATGTCTAGTTATTAAGTTTGACTATACAAATAATTGATTGTAGAATGTCTAGTTACCAAATTTGACCAGACAAACAATTGACTGTAGAATGTCTAGCTATCAAGTTTGACCAGACAAACAATTGATTGTAGAATGTCTAGTTATCATATTTGACCAGACAAACAATTGACTGTAGAATATTTAGCTACCAAGTTTGACCAGACAAACAATTGATGGTTGAATGTCCAGTTATCAAGTTTGACTAGACAAACAATTTAGTCTAGTTACCAAGTTTGACCAGACAAACAAGTGATTGTAGAATGTCTAGTTATTAAGTTTGACTATACAAACAATTGATTGTAGAATGTCTAGTTATCAAGTTTGACCAGACAAATAATTGATTGTAGAATATTTAGTTACCAAGTTTGACCAGACAAATAATTAATTGTAGAATGTCTAGTCATCAAGTTTGATCAGGAAAACGATTGACTAAAGAATTTCTAGTTACTAAGTTTGACCAGACAAACGATTGTAGGATCTTTAGTTAACATGTTTAACCACACAAACAAATGAGTGGCGAAAAGTATATCTAATGCGCTCCATTGTAATACATCTCCAGTTTATTAAAATATCTACACTATTAGGGTGGAATGGAGTATCTTTAATTTAATGAAAGTACACCCAGATTCGTATGAAAGGAGAGGGTATATAAATGAAGTAATAAACGCACCCACAATCGAATGAAGGTAGAGGGTATAAATATTTATTTAATAAATTGTAAGTACACCTGGCTTGAATTATAACCTCTATCTTCCATTGACCTGCAATCATACTTGATGAGGCTTACACAGACTCTACCAGTGCGGACTAAACCCTAGACACACACATGGTAAGTAACTACTTGCAAAAAGCTATTCAAACAACGTCCATATATTAATACGTAAAATTATGTGTTTTGTATCTTTAGACATTTAATATCAAAGTAAAACCAATAATATTGTGTATTAAAGTTTGATAATTTCCACTTACCTTCTTATCACGATTCCACTTATAATTTTTCATTAGATTGGCGTAGCCCCACTGTCAATATTCTTGAAGAAGAAATTAGTAGCGTGTAGCCCAAACGGGTAGTAAGACGTAGTTCTAAATAAATAAATTAAGAAATTAGTATTACGTTAAAACTAACTTTTTTGTTTTTTTCCCTACACATACAAAATATTAGCTACAGTTTTTAAATCAATTATATTGAATTTCTTTCTGAATGACCTTTAAAATAAGCTTAGCTTAACCAAGAGCATTTCTTTGATTAATTTCGTAAATGTAACTATAGTTGTATCGGTGAACACGTGGACTAGACGTCAAGCTCGTCAAGCTCGTCAAGCGTTGCGTTTGTGGTTTGGTTCCCGATAGGGTGCGCTGAATTGAAATAGAATTTGTTTCCCACTCTCCCTCAACAAAAATGAGAGAACATTTTTATTAACAAAATCTTATTCTTCTTCCTCATTTAGTTTAATTAATTTCATATAGCCCAGATAGGTAGCAATAGGTGTCAATATTAGAGAACAAAAAATCCCAGACGTTCAATACATATATGTAATCTATAATAAATAATAATAATGTATGCAACTATATAATATAGTTCTAGTTGTATTTATTACTGTTAGAACATTAATTTTATGTGATTACAAATACATTAACAATAATATTATTAGAGTAAAATTATATCAATTAGAAATAAAATAAAAATCAATAATGTTTGGGGTGTCTAATTCCCCCGCGACAGCTCAAGGAAGGGATTATAAATAGAAGTGTAGTGGCCTAGCTCCTCCACGGAAGCTTAAGGAAGGGATTATAAATAGGAGTGTAATAGGCTAGTTCCTCCATGGAAGTTTAAGGAAGGGGTTACAACTAGTCCAAGTGTAATAGCCTAATTCCTCCACGAAAGCTTAAGGAAGGGATTAAAAATAGTAGTGTAATAGGCTAGTTCCTCCACGAAAGCTTAAGGAAGGGATTATAACTAGTCCAAGTGTAATAGCCTAATTCCTCCACGAAAGCTTAAGGAAGGGATTAAAAATAATAGTGTAATAGGCTAGTTCCTTCACGACAGCTCAAGGAAGGAATTATAAATAGGAGTGTAATAGCCTAGCTCCTCCATGGAAGTTTAAGGAAGGGGTTATAACTAGTCCGAGTGTAATAGCCTAGTCCCATCATATATATGGGTGGGAGAAGGGGGCTAAGATTAGCAGCCCAACCCCACCCCCTTGTTGCGAGGAAGTACAGGGGAACAGGAAGGTCTTCGCACAGGAAATTACAAAATTGTATTAGAACCAAATTCAATTACGCATAAAAAGTTAGTTTAAGATAGGTAGAGTAAGAACCATAGCTATATGTAGAAGTTATGGAATGATTGAAACTTAGGTTTGTACTAGGCACTTGCCCTCCCCTCTTTGAGCTGTGGAGGATTTCGACCCTACCTCCCTCCTCCCAATGGAAGAACTCTACCCTCCCAGTGCAGGAATTCGGCCCCCTCAGTCGAGGAATTTGAACCCCATATTGGATTAACTTGACAGCACCCATAATTATATGGTACATTATAGCTCCTCTTTTGAATGCATGAAATAGAATTGACATTCCATAAAACTCTACGTAGTTTTGTAAGCATTTATTTTCAATCAAGAAAAATGTTAAAACTTATTTTATACTTTTTGCTTTATTAATAGCTTGCCACAATTTTTTCCGCCTTTCAAAACGAATGCATCTTCCCCTGAATTCGTTAATTAAAATCCGAGCATACTATTATAGTTTTAGGTAATTTTAGTGTGAAAATTAATTACTTGACCTACGGAAAAGTACATTTAGAGCATTTGATGCTGGCAAATTAATGAAGGAAGGAAGAAAAGATAATTTAGGCTGCTCTTACCTGTAATTCTGTAATGCAGGGAAAAAAGAAAATTTAACTAGTGCAGTTAAAATACAAATTATATCAAACCATAGTAAAGATATTAGAAACAAATGTGTCAGTGAATGCCTTTGTTAAATTTAGTGGCGTGAACTTTGGCATTTAATTTTGGGAACGGTGGGCAAGACATACAGAAAGAATGGAAGATTCTAGAACCTTGTTCAGAGTATTGACTGGCAAACCCAATGGAAATAGACCATTGTGAAGACCTAGACGCATATAGAGGGATAACATTAGAATGGACCTTAAAGTGATAGGTTTTAATGAGGTGGACTGGATAGAACCAGCTCAATATATAGATAAGGTGTAATGAGGTGGACTCTATAGAACTAGCTTAATATATAGATAGGGTGTAATGAGGTGGACTCGATAGAACCAGCTCAATATATAGATAGGGTGTAATGAGATGGACTCTATAGAACCAGCTCAATATATAGATAGGGTGTAATGAGGTGGACTCTATAGAACCAGCTCAATATATAGATAAGGTGTAATGAGGTGGACTCTATAGAACTAGCTTAATATATAGATAGGGTGTAATAGAGGTGGACTCGATAGAACTAGCTCAATATATAGATAGGGTGTAATGAGGTGGACTGGATAGCACTAGCTCAATATAGGGATTAGGTGTATTGAGGTGGGTTGGATAGGATTAGCTCAAGATAGATGAATATAGGGTGTAATGAGGCAGACTATATAGGATAGTTTGTACATGTTAATTTTCTTAAAAACGTAAGATTTTGCTAAAATTAGTTTAAAAAATGTATGTGTCACATTAAAAAGAATCAAAATATTACAAACTTAGTATTTTATTTATAATTATACATATAAATGTCACTCGTAATACAGTTTGTGGAAAGCTTATCCAATACTAATGTACCATTGCCAAGGGGATGCCCGAATGTACTAATCGTGCATCCTTTCCGTGGAGGCTCTTTCCATGTCCCGATGAGATGAGGTGATGGTGATAGTGAGTATGATGGTGATAGTGAGTATGAGGGTGATGGTGAGTATGAGGGTGATGGTGAGTATGAGGGTGATGGTGAGTATGAGGGTGTGGAACCAGTGGAAACAATTAAACTTAAAAAAACTTAAGCCTAATCAACCAAACCTTGATGACCGTTGGGGTAGTTCCCCTTTCAGCAAAAATACCATATCAGCCGGGAATCGAACCCGGGACACCTAGTCTCGTAGTTAAGTGAACTGACCACTACACCATGGTGCTGGTTGTTATGTAAGGTAAGAGACCACGTTTCACACACATAGCGAACAACCGGTAAAATAATTGTTTTGTATATTCTGAATCTTATATTTCTTGGAAGCGGACGACAACTTAATGACCGAGTACTAACATGCATTTTCCGACTTTATTCTTTTCCTAACTTCCACTATAATCTTATGTATGCCAGTTAAATTTGTTCCTAAATATTTAAACTCATTAACCCTGTCAAATTATATATTTTTCAACATAGTCTCTTAATTTTCTTCCTAAATTTGTGTTATCTGTATAATAATTAAACTCAGTCTTTTCAGAGTTCCCTTTTAAACCTCTTTCCTTACTAGTCTTTAGTAAAATGTCTTTATTTCTTGCAACAACTTCCTTAATATCCTCTAACAAAACCAAATCTTAAAATTATATAGTTCTAAAAAAAGTTTGAGAAGCTATAACTAGCTAAATCTCAACAATGGTCAACGACAGATTTTGCAGTTCTGGGGTTAAATAAAATGCTAAGAGACATAGATAGATATTAGATAAATTCTTTCAAAAACACATATAAAGTCATTTTTAAGATAGTCTGGGTTTGTTTTAGTTGTTTTGATACTTCAGAACATATATTACCGTAAAACTGACAGTAGTATGAGGATATTTCCCTTCAAGTAGTTTGAACTCCTACAAATATGAATCAAATAACCAAAGCTATTAAAAAAATTTTTAGTGAGGATTTACTCTCATCTAGATATCATATTCTGAAAATTGAAAAATGATACCTGGACACGGGAATCGAACCCGGGACCTTTGGCTTATTACGTCAAAGCTCTAATCGCTGAGATATCCAGGAATGTCCCGTTTCCAGGGTAATTCTTCACTCATATTTTAAGGCAGAGTCTATAATTGACGTGTGGAAATCGTATTTGTAGCCGATGATTTCTGCACGTCCGTCATAGAATCTGCCTTAAAATATGAGTGAAGAATGACCCTGAGTACGGGATGATTCTTGGATAGCTCAGTGGTTAGAGCATTGGCTTACTAAGCCTAAGCTCCCGGGTTCGACTCCCATATTCAGGTTTCAATTTTCAGAATATCCTACAAATATGTCTAAAAAAATCACATTTTATTTTAGACAAAAAATGATGGCTGAACATGTAAATTATATTTTATCCTACTTAAAGCTATTTTCTCTCCTTATGTTAATAGCAGAGTTTGCTAGCGGAGAATTGCTTGGTTATATAACATCAAGTCATGTTATTGCAAATGTTAAAACATTTTAAGAAAATTCCTCACGCTAATACCTATTTAACACAATTAAAGTGTAACGTTTCATAAATATGTGCAATCTAATTCAAAATAAATATAATAAATATTAAAGGAAACTAACTTTTGATTTGTAGAAATTATCATTTGTCTTTTAGAACTAGTTAAGACTAAAAAAATATGGATTTGTATAACATTAGATAAAGTATGAACCGTTACATTAAAGAGAATTGGTTCTATTCCTGAGCACTCATTTAACGTACACACTAGCCCTTAATAATTTGAGAACGAACTTAAATCGTTGGGACTTTCATACCTCCTTAATACAAATTTCTAGACAATCTTATTACTATTGATAATAATATTGTATCACTTGATAACATTATTAAACCAATCACGTGATATTTAATTCAATCCATTTGTTTCAAACTGATTTTGAATAAGTATTTGCATTTTTTGAATAGTTGTTTCAAACTGATTCTGAATAAGATTTTGTGAAGATGATAAGTTATTTCAAATGTATTCAAGATAAGACTTTGTGGAATTAATCATTTGTTAATACTGATTCTGAATAATACTGATTCTGAATAATACTTTGTGAAGTTGATCAGTTGTTTCAAACTGATTCTGAATAAGAGGTGGAATTGATCATTTGTTGTAAACTGATTCCGAAAAGCACTTTGTGGAGTTGGTCATTTGCGGTTAACTGATTGTAAATGATAAGTCTGTGGAGTTGATAATTTACTGCAAACTGATACTAAATAAGACTTTGTGGAGTAGATCAATGGTTTCAAATTGATTCTGAATATGATTCGATCAGTTATTTCAAACTTATTTAGCTTAATATTATGTGGAGAAGATCAGTCACACCTACGCCCATACTTCCAGTGTACCATTTTGTGATGTGATGATGATAAATGAGCAGGTCAGTAACGGGCATCTCTTGTTCTAAACAACGTCGGAGGCTTACAAGGTTTAGGTTTTGTAACGATTAATCTCCAAAGTTGGACGCAGTCAGGCACAGTTTTCCAGAAGCACGGTACAGGTAATCCTGGACAGGTAGGAGGGGGCACGTCTTCTTGCAAGCTGAACCTTACCTGACAACCACACATTAAAAAAAAAAAACAAGATAAATAATTGAAAGTTGGGAAATTAGTTTTACGTCAGCTGCAGGAAAATATTAATGTTCCCTCAAAATGAACTCAAGCTACCTGTAAACTTGTAATTATTTTAAAACATCATCTTAGTTTGTATTACTATAACCGTTGCTTGTACTTGTTAAACAACTAATACTTGACCATTGTCAAGAGGGATTATAGCTTCAGAAGGTAATTAACCATCTTTGAAAAACTGTGTCTAGAAATACAGTTCGGTTGTATTTAGTTTATATTGGTTGATAACGGGTGAAGTGATTGTGGCTATGATTTCACCCTAAGTGCTAAGAAATTCACATCCAATAATGTACGTTAATGTATTTGATAAAATTATAATTATTATTGCAGCTTGCACATCTTTGGTTTTTTATAAATAGGCTCATTGAATTGAAATAACGCCGCTATATTTTCTCTCACATCCAAGGAAGTTTTTTAAAAAGATGATTTAGAATATTCATCTAGCCTTGTATTTATAATTAATTCTAGAAAGAATAATTCTGAATTGTAAATAATCATATAATTTAGTATGCAGGCTTTCAACTTAAAAATACATTTGTCAGGAGGGTTTAGAAACATGTATACTTGGTGCTAAAACCAGACTGTAGTAAATAAAATAAAATCAAATATTGTTAATTTAATGAACTGAAGTTTGGGTGTTGTGCTTGTCCTACAATTTCTCTAGTGTAGACGTTGAACACTTTTAAATCACAACAAACGTGGAATTATCTCAAAGTGTGTGTTCTTAAATATGACCTTGAAGACCAGGACTGTCTATTTACTAATAGATACAAATATGCTTTGGCACAAGTATAGAAATTAACTTTGCGATCAAAATGCTACTTTTTTTTTTAACCATTTCTTTATTCACTAAACAAGGGATAAACTAGTGACAATAACATTGATATCGTCACCATAACGTCATCATTTGCACTTAATTTTTTTTTACCAATCTGTATGAATAATTTACTTTCAAAGGCAATATTACTTTATGTAAAATCTCTCATAAGTTTGTAAGAAAATACAAATATTACTTGATACCCTCCTTATAAGATAGCAATTAAATTTGAGCAGGCCTATTTCTGAGAGGCCTACTCCAATTTAGTCAACTTTCAATTCCCGTTTTATGGAAATAAATAGATTAAGCCACCAACAACATGGAGTCATGGACACAAATAGTAATGTCTTCCAAATAAAAATAAAAATATTGGAGTATTAATTTAAAATACAAATTTTTGTTTACGCTATTAATACATGTGCATTCATTAATATTTAATCATTTAACCATATTTAAGGACTGGAAATCAAAATGATTTATTAGTTAGTCAGATTTTAAACCAGTTTATCCCTAGATAAGGTGATATTATACTTTATATCTTGTTTGTTATGCATAGATAATTTTATCGTATGTAATTATTAATAGTATATTTTAATTACCCTTATTGATAATTATAATTCCATTATGGTTATGCTTATTCTGAAACAATTTAACTGAAGGATATTGAAACCTGTTTAATATTTCATTGTTCGTGACTACAATGAAGTTCTCACCTTCGAGTGATAGTTAATCTGACATTAAGCATAAGGACAGGTACAATGAACTCCATTCGAATGAAAACAGCTACTGCGTGATAGTCTCTATACATTAAATAACGGTTGATATTCGAATGAACCTCATGGTCTTAACCCTAAGAAACTTGAAGCGATGTGCAGTTAATTAATTTTTTGCTACGTGTAAATAGATTTTATGTACGATATTAATATATAAGAGCATATAACTTAACTTAACCTAGCTTAACTCTTGTTTAAATACTTTTATTAGTATTCCTCTCTTTCAGAAAAACAAACAAAACAAACTTATATTCTCTAAAGTGAAAAATATCACTTGGACACGGGAACAGATCCTGGGACTTTTGACTTAGTACGCCACTGCTCTGGCCACTGAGCTATCAAGGAGTCATCCCATGCCCAATGACATTCTTCACTAATATTTTAAGGCCTTCCCGATTCGAAGATGGCTAAGTTATCTGATAGATTGTGATATTAATTGATCATACTTTTAATAGCTGATGATTTCCACATGTCCATCACAGGCTCTGCCTTAAAATATTAGTGAGGAATAACCTTGAGCACGGGATGATTCCTGGATACCTTAGTGGGTTAGAGCATTGGTTTACTGAACCATGGGTCACGGGCTTGATTCCCGTGTTCAGGTATCATTTTTCCATTTAAAGAATATGATATTTAGATGAGTCTATAAGACTAATTTGCAAATATAAGAGCTCGGCTATTTAATCCAATAATAAAACTTTTAGTTTTCAATGAGTATGATTTGCTCAGATTTAGTGATAGTTCAAAAAATACATTTTCAGTCGAGAATAAAATGAATTTGACACAAAATTAATTATAAAACCTTCACATCCATGGGACTTCGGGGTTTGAAACTAACTTTATCTGAACTTGTTTTGTCAGTAATGGTGAAGTCACGGCTTGAATTCCAACCGAGTAAATGGAGGATCCCCATCCCCCTTGTTCTAATTTATAACCCCCACCATCTAATTCGTAGTTCATTTATTTAAATATGCGGACCGATAGTGAGTCGCAAAGCAAACACACACCGAATCCCGTGTTGACCCATTTTAATTCAATATTGAGATATAAGACCTTGTTGCTGCAAGCCAGTAGTGGCCACAAGAAGTGGCGGACTAAATCTAATAACCCCACACCTACATTCATCTTTTCAAGCGTGCTCTCTAGCCCTTTAAGTTGAACTGGCCTAACCTCTAAACAAATAAGATATATGCAGTAGCTATTTTCCCACCTATCATAGGTGCGAGTCCAAATCTAGATTATTTAACTATATCAAATTGTAAAGGCGCACCCACAATAAATAGTTTTGATCATAATAGTGTGTTAATAAAAAAATAAATTTAATTTTTTAATTTATTTGAGGTATTTAACGTGTGCTTTCTGAACCGACTGATTATATCAGCACACGAGAATTTCTATGAGCGAGAGCTAAAGGGCCGGGAAAGGTGTTTTCACACAACTTCCAGGGTTCTTTTACACGTCCACAATCGACATGGGACCGACGATTTGACTTCCCCTCAGAAGGAAGTTGTGCTACAAATTTGTATCGCTCAATAAAAATCCTTCGACGCCAGCTGGGTTTGAACACATGGCAATTGGGTCCTGAGGCGAGACCTTTACCTCAAGACCAGTGAGACCGACGATTTTAATGATGATCTTCGTTGTTTGAAAACGTGAATATTAGGATGGATCTTTATTATTATTATTATTATTATTATTATTATTGTTATTATTAGCACAGCGTCTTACTAACCGTTCGGGTTATACGCACTTACGCTAATGTGCAATGGTAGGGCGATTGTGAGATGAAATGGAGGACCTACAATTTAACGTGGAATCCGAACCACGGTGGAGGCCTGGCATTCACTCACATTCACAAGTTGTGATTATTACACGTCTTGTCAGAGGTGAAGGGAAGGGTTTGATAATCAGATAAATCTGTGCCGGGACCGAGGATTGAACCCCGGACCCCCAGAACAGACACCTGGCACCTTTCCCTTGGACCACCAGATCACCATATGGATCTATTTGTTTAGGTACTCAGTTTTATACGCCAGATGAATATTTTAAATTCCATTTGAAACTCACTCTTATAGAATCGCTCATTGGTGATTGTCACATGGAAATACTTTTTTTTTTAAATTTTTGCACAATTTCAATCTTTGTACGAGTATTTTACATTTTATTTATTGTATTCATCTTTTGTTTTAAGCAGGGGAGTTCCTTGTATTTATTCTCCTCCTTAGGATATTTTACTGTGTTTATAACTGTTTTCTAAGGTGCGAGTGACCTCATTGGGCCGATGCACTAATAAACGTTGTTACTATTAATACAAATCTTCTTATTCTAATTATTAAAAAAACTCCCAACTTAAATATTTTGTACCCGCCTCGTGTGTTAAACTTATTAGAAAATGAATAGCAGCCTAATAAGACATAATAACCCGTGGACATCATAAACGCAATTAAGAAATTAACATTTCCACCCTCAATTTTAGGGTTGGATATCCATTCCCAATAATCCTCAGGGGAAATTTATGAAGATACGAGGTTTTAACCCAATCGGTGAAATGGTTTCGACTCTAAGCCGAGAATAGTTGGCATCGCCAGAACTGTTTTTTCAATTTAAGGGGGTCATGAAACGTCAACATTAAATCAAAATCTCGTGTTTGGTAATTTCGACGATCACAAAATCTTGTCTCCTCTTGGGGTCGAGTGGAAATAAAAAGTTATATTAATCATAATTATTCATTTATTTTGTAATTCTTGTAATTTTATTACAAATGAACATATCTGACATTTATACAAAATTACTAGATCTACTTCCACGTATTCATACATAAATTAATGTGATCAGAATCTGCCACTTTTGATAGGTATTACCAATACCTATAAGATAACAGTATTGATATCATCTTAGTAAAATGTTATTAGTGTCGACCACAAAAAATAATATGCATGTATTTTCTGAAAGGTGCTTTTCAACTTAAACTTTATTATATTGTGTTAATTTCTTCAGTACTTTATATATATATATATATAAAGTACTGAAGAAATTAACACAATATAATAAATAATATATATATATAAAGTACTGAAGAAATTAACACAATATAATAAAAATAATAATAATTAATACAATTTTTTATTATATATATATATATATATATATATAGAGCACATAGTTTTTTTGGCAAAAATATTCGCGGGTCTGAATTTTCATTCTATATTCTCAGAATTTTGTGAAGAAGAAACAATTAATTAATTATCAGTTAATGAGAGCAATAGAAAAAAATTTAGAGGATTAAAAAAAAATATCTACAGAGAACAAAAAAAAATTGGGTAAACTTCTGCTGGGTAGTATGTGGAGAGAAATTCACAATATATTCATCTAAATGGTGAAAAGGTAACCAATCAAACAACTTTACCTGTGAAATGAGCCTGTTCCTGTTCACTCATCTCTCGTTATATCTATACTTGCCTCAGCTAGGGTTGAGCGGTAGAACACAAGCAAATATACATCACCCTCCATATGAGCATATTTTAAATATGCTAGAAAACTAATTAGGTCTACTTGGAGTTTGTGCTAGAATGTACAGGTACCTGCTCAAGAAACAACATGATGATTTATAAATAAGCAAAATAAAGACGAAAAATAATGTACTTGAGACAATTAAACAATTTATTTATTTACTATGTTTACTTCTCCAATATTTCAAGCTATGTACCCTATCGCTCGGGTCGACCAAACCAATTACAAAATTACTATACTTTTTTTAAAAATTAAAAATGGAGTAATCCGGTGTTTGTGTTATTGGTACTCTCTTCTTTCTGCTTTGTGTTTGATAAAGACAACAATGCCGAAATATTATTCTATTTGTGTTAAAATGTGTGTGTGACTATTTCTACTATAGAAGACAGAAGAAAGGAAGAAGATATCACCTTTGTGCATTGGATTCTCCCCACATTTTTAC